>JAHWFP010117584.1:0-29330 GCA_023313725.1 Lithobius niger | reverse complement strand
AAACTACGTGGCTTAAAAGCATCAGTGCAAAACAGTAAAAAAAACTTGTCGTCATTTATCATCAGTTGGGTGATGAACTGAAATGAGATGACTTGACTGAAGAGAACTGAAATTTTAATAATTACAAAGTGGGGGGGGGGGAGGGTTATATTAGGTGTGAATGAGGAGGGGGATTGGGGATTGGGGAGTGTATGGCTACGTAATTTTTGTGCATTCCAAGCGACGTCGTTTTAAATTTGACTCATATACGAAATGTGCTACTCATAATCTAAGCACTACGAAACAAACCCGTTTTATATTTTTATTCCTTTGTTAGGCGTCAAAATGTTTGAAATTTGGTCACTCATTTCATTTGCATTATACTGAAAACTGACATATTAATATATTAAATAAGTGTTGGTTCCCCTTTCCCAGTATGAGAAGTGTTTGGCTTTTTTTTTTGGCGGTTGCAATGGACGAAGACAGGTTTCACATGGACTTAACACTTCAGAAACATTGTGGTGTTTGAAACCTTACAGAAAATCTCATTCGTGTTCCTTTGCTTACTTAAAAACCAAACGAGTTCGTTTTTGATATCTGAGTTTAAGGAGCAACCAAAACAGCTAGCTGATCAAGACAATTTCCATTCTTTTAAACCATCACACCTCCTAAACCATGCGCAATGGCTGTTTGCCGTGATGTCACCATGAGTTAGCCAATGACGAACGAGAACAACGGCTGTTTGGCCGTATGATTGGACTAGCCCAGTCACGTGATATGCACGTCACAGCAAACAGCCATGGCGTGTGGTATAAATACTTTGAAGATCATCCAAAAACAAAAACATTGCCATACTGACAACACCGGCTAGTTTCAGCAGTTGCATACTGCAAGGCATGCAGGAAAGCCACTTATCCTACGTGAAGTAATCTATGTTCATATTTTTAATACTTTGTAGCCTACTTACTTCACAATATTTGTTAGATTACTGCAACCTTCCATTCTTATTTTGTTTAACTAGTTACGTGAGTTTACGCGTGTGTCAAACGGGGATTTCAAAATATTGACGACGAGCGAGTAGGTAATTAAAAGTTTTCCACATACCAGTAAGATCTCTAGAATTTTAATGAATGTGGTGCATCAAGTTATGAACGCAAATGGACGAGAATGCAGACGAACTGAAAAACATTCACCTCCATACGCAGTTCTCTGACTAAAGGCTAATGCAATCCAATACATGCAATCAAACCTAATCAATACCAAAAAACCCGGCCTGTATTGGGGTCGTGTTTACAAAATCTGGGTGCAATTTATAAACCTAACCAAAGATCTACGCACACATACCCTCACAATTCCAACGAAATGCGCACGGAAATATCGACTTCGTTCACTTCAATTTAACCAGTATTCTCCAGCTGTAATTGAATTCCAGCAACAGAGGATTTATCATCCGCAGAAAGGAACGACAATAGGAGTACGGTTGCAAGATAACCGAAGACGAAAGACAACAAAACTGATGAAGAATTCATGGAATTCGTCAACAGAAAATAAGTTGTATGCACGCCGCCTTATTGATCGCTCATGCCACTTTTGTTATTCTGTTTGACTTTAAAACTTTCCTTTAACTTTCCTTCAAAATTTCAAAATTGACATTAGGGCCGCAAACAACCGAAGTTAGCAGAGAAGAGATTCTCCCTGCCAACGCAAACATCCTGGTCGTCTTGTAGCCTTGCTAGATTTTAAAGTTGGAATCTTTCTGATGAAAGGCGTTTCCATGGAGCTAATGTGTATGCAAAGAGGCTTACGTAAGTAATCAAAGCCAGACATTGCACTTGTCATCCCATGTCAAGCAAGCACCCCAAAAGCTAAAGGCATATTCCAAGAATATTCACAATTTTCTCGTCGTAGACCTACGATATTTCACGTCAGCTCTACATCGTGATCAATAGTTTAAATTGGTCTTTCCAGCTACCAAATTGGATTACAGACGCCACGTTCTTGTTGCGACTGTTGTTGCGTGCTTATCGCTAGGTAAACCACTAGGTTACCTCGATAAATGCAACAAATTTAAAGCAACTTACCGCCTGCCCTATAACCTTCCGCCTGCCTCACAACACCCACGCGACGATCACATCCGCGTATTTACCACAGCTAAGGTCAACTGAGACGGTAGCTTCGTTCCTCGCAGGGAAAAACGTAGCTACTGTCTTAATTGGCATTGCGCCTAATAGTCTAGCCAGCGTGAACCCATTGATCGTGTCGTCAAAAACCGGAACGATTCTTGTATTTTAAAATCCCAATTTATAATTTTCAAGACTAGTGTATTATAATTTTGCTTCGGCGATCTATTGGAATAATTAATTTTAATTTTTACCGCATTAGTCTATTAGATTGTAGATCTCATGGTAATTATTAGAAAATTAGTAGATGTACACACAGAGATGAAACGTCATGATTATTGTACGCGCGCAATGCATGATTTAGTGACGGATCGTTAGTAAATAAAGTTCCAAATATATTCAACAGAAAATCTCCTAGACGCCACATTTTAAAAAGGTTTTTTAGCAAGGGAAAGACTAACGGGGTAAGTAAATAGACCTTTGGGGCCGTACTTGATGTGGGGGATCGAGAAAAATGGCGCTGGGAGGTATATCCCTTTAACCATTGGTGTCCTTTTGTTGTTACCGATCATACAAAATAATAACCTAAAAACCGTCGAAATAAGTTGTTACCTTTGCGCTGGGCAAGAAAAACATGGTTTATAGTGTCTTATAATTTTGCTTCGGCGATCTATTCGAATAATTAATTTTAATTTTTACCGCAGTAGTCTATTAGATTTTATATCTCATGGTAATTATTAGATGTACACACAGAGATGAAACGTCATGATTATTGTACGCGCGTAATGCATCATATAGTTACTGGTCGTTCTTAAATATAGTTAACAATATTCAACAGAAAATCTCCTAGACGGCACATTTTAAAACGGTTTTTTAGCAAGGGAAAGATTAACGGTAAGTAAATAGACTATTTGGACGGAGGATCGAGAAAAATGGCATTGGGAGGTATATCCCTTTAAACAAAATGCGAACATTATATGTTTCGGGAGGCTTCCAGGGGAGGGGGAAAGCAGAGATGGAGAGAGACATAATCGGAAGAACAGAACGTCGTAGATATATTCAAAAGGGATGATGCAGCAGCAGTAGATATTATATTATATTGTATTATATTATATTATATTATATTATATTATATTATATTATATTATACTAGCGGAGTCGCTCGCTTTGCTCGCTAATTACGTGTCGTCTCACTCCCCCCCCCTCCCCTCCGTCTCGCTCCCCCCCCCCCCCCATTTTATTTGCCGTTCGGTCGGTAGATGGCATCGTATGTTCGCGCTGCTGGCCGTTGCGTTCCGGGAGCAGCTACTACCTCAGCGGGCTTTGGCTGATACTGTTATAATTTGCCGTTCCGTCGGTAGATGGCGGAGATGGCATCATATGTCCTGCTTGCTGCTGCGCTGCAGATGCAGATGACTGTGTTGCGGATCTTGTGTAATTATATTATATTATATTATATTATATTATATTATATTATATTATATTATATTATTAACAACTAAGCAAAAATCACTGTTAAAGAATCTGAAGTAAAGTAGTAAAGGAAGAGTGAAGGAAATCCAAGAGCAGACATCGTACAAAATCATACACTAACAGTTGAAATTCCATACTCTTTATTGTAACTTTTATTAAATTTCTGTGATGTAACCGGGATTCGAATAATGAACTCCGGATCACAACTCAGTTATCCCGTACATCAGAATTATGCTACAGTCTGAAACGTCACATTTTATCTGATTGCAGGCTACTTTTATGACTTTTTTCTAATGTCTTCTAAAGCGAACTGTTCGTTATACATAAACCGAGTTAATTTTAAATCTCAATGGAAGTTTCCGAAGAAAGAAAGAAAACTAATAAAGGGAGGGACAAATCTGGGGATTCGCACCATCTTAGGGGCCGAGGTAACGTCTAGCAGAATAAATGCCATAGCTCCTAAAAGCGGATGACCTTCTATTCGTATAAAAATGTGTAATTTTGCACTGAACAGAAAGGTTTGCTTACAAATTTTGCAAGTAACATCGCTGAAGAAAACAAAACCTTGTGAAGATGACTGTGACGACCTTCCGCATCCTTGAATACTTTTATTGCAAAATTTAATGAGATACTGAACATGGAGCTCTGGTATTCTAATTGCTTACTACTTAAAACCATTTATTTACACCAGACAGTACGTCGTGACTTGCAACAGTAAAGTGAGAAGATACGAGCAGAGTCATTTTGTCGCAGTCAAAAATCAGCCACGTTAGGGTATCTCGTTGAAATCCTTTGTCCACAGAATTAAAGGTTATTCTGTTGTCTACACTGTAAATCTCACCAAAAAAACACTATTTCGCAAGCTTCTGCCTCATCAGTATACAGATAAGAGAAGCAGTCACTAACCTTCGACAAATCACTGATGTAGTAGCGCCAACAGTTGAACGTCTGAAAGCCCATAATTTAGCTTGATGGGTGAAGCGTTTATAGATTTCGTTTACACATCAATAGTTTTTTTTTTAATTTTAAATTACTGCAGACATTAATTTGCACAATTACTACCTCACGCACCTAATGACCCTTAACGAAAGGCTTTAAATTCAAAGTATACCAACAACTTTCGCTTTGCTTCTGAAAGGAAAAAGAAACTATACACAACGATTACCATAAAAAAAAAACAACGAAGGATTTAACGCTTCTCCATTCGTTATTGTATGACTAAGTATTTAAACTGTAGACTTACACCTGAAAAATAACAAGGCTGTTTTAGAGCTTCCTATACCAAAGGCAAATCCTACACGGCGACTGAGCGAATTGACATTTCTCTAGTTAATTCCTTTGAGGTTTAGTTTCCACTATACTAAACCATGCGCAATGGCTGTTTGCCGTGACGTCACCATGAGTTAGCCAATGGCAAACGAGAACAACGGCTGTTTGGGCGTCTGAACTAGCCCAGTCACGCGATATGCACGTCACAGCAAACAGCCATGGCGTGTGGTATAGAAACCAATTCCTTCCTTTCACTGAAAAAGTTGGTTTCAGAGGCCATTCAGTCGTAAAACAACGTAGGTCTCAAAATCCACTCAGCCAAACAACACCTCGGAAAAAGACACAACCCAAATCCGACGAAAAATCTAGCTCACATTTGTTGACTAGTGAAGCGCTATGATACGACAAACAAAGCCAAAAAAAAATTGATGTACTTGCAGCTGATTACATTGGCAGTTTTTGTAGGCTTAGTGCGCGTTGTTGCCTTCATTGGTGTCCTCTCTTGATGCCTTTTATAACAATCTAAAGAAACTAACATAACAAGTTTTCATATTAAAGGAATGATATCACAGAAAAAAATTTGCTGGAAGGTTTTCATTCTCAGCTTTTCATTTGCAAAGTTCAATGATCACAATTAGTTCAAAAAAATTTGTGGCAGCCATTTTTGCTCTTATATCACTACCTTAATAAGTGAAACTTGGCAGGTCCCTACCTTCATCCTTTTGGGTTTTTTTTTAATGATTTTCGTGAATGATGAAAACTGTCCATTTAAATACCCATGTATGCTATTACCACAGTCAGCATTCAGGGATGTCTTATGTCCACGTGATGGAACTTAGCAAAAAGCATAGCTGCGCCTACAGTTGACATTCAAAGAAACGCTGTTTATGCGATGAAATGCGAAACTTGCCCTTCGTTTGTTTTGGTCAGTGTCGCAGACCTGGGTAAACGTCAACTTGATTACGGAGGAGGCCAATGATGATCAGTCCTATGCAGTTGTAGATCACACCCACACCACCGAACACACAATCCACCTTAGCAGCACCCAAGTCGAATACACAGTGATTTTTTTCCACCATGTATAGAAATTAAAACACAGGTGCACTACAAACCTGAAAAGTCAATTAAAAAATAGACAATTAACCCTGCAGGTTTGATTATCAAAGTGTTTTATAAGTTTAATGAGCTCAAGCAGGCTCTGCACCGATGCTTGAACAGCCAGCACCAGTACCTATCCTCCCACTATTTCTGCTCCTTTTTCTTCTCCCATTTCTGCTCCACGGCGAAAACAGAAACGAGCTAGAGACTTTCGACGCAGATATGTTAATAAGTTCAACTGTTCCAACAGAGGTCTGCAGGCTGCCCACTCACTAATGCTAAAATTGAATTGATACCTTCGCTCCTCCCCTCCCCCTCCTGCCAGCTGATGGTACAAGGTTTAAAGAAAATTACGCTAGCCCCTGGATGATTAGCAAGTCCTCTTTTTATTTATTTAGCCCGGCACACACGTTACTGTAACCAGCGGATCCCGAGGCAAAAAGAGGGTGAGTTAATCCTTCCTCAATAACAGTTGCGTGTACCTGCAGTCGCTGTATGGCTTGCAACAGCCGAGGTTGACAGTGAAGAAGATTCAACCGGTTGGATGGTCGTCGCTGATAAATCCTATTCTTTGGGGGTCAATTAGGCGACACCCCTTTTTTCCATTAAGGTGTTGGTTGGCCTTTACGCCCTTCCCGAGAATGAGCACAGTGTGCTGAATAAAGACTTAAAATTCGCTATTATGCCTGACTCTCGACGTGCTTGGCCTAAGATTGTGGCTGGGATCAAAACCAGAAATAAAATGTAGCCGCAAACAGAGGAGCTTACGGTTGACATAGCCACACTACTAGAAAAAAATGGGAATCTTGCCTTCTCTCCTTTTCTAAAACCGATTTGACAGCTGAAGAGAGCTGTGCACTTAAATCCCCTAAACCATCCCTGCCGTTAAGATCTCCAAAGCAGATAAGGGCAATGCCACAGTCACCCTTGACAGCTCTGACTACTTCAGCATGAACAGAACCCAGTTGGATGACACTTAACAATTTTCGAAACTGGCTGCAAACCCACTGAAGTAATACAGGGAATTGGTTTCCGTGAGCATCAATTACTTAATCACAGATAAGGCCTTTATACCTAAGATGAGGGAAAACTCACAGTTGAATTCCCCGTAGGCTTATGTTTTCGCCAGCTGTGGATATGCTCAGACTCATCAGGTTGCAAATTACTCTATCAATAGCTAACTTAATGCCTTCCTCACCCTCTTCTTGCGTGATAACGTGAAATGTTCCTTCACACTACAATCATAAATTTAGTATGTCAGACTAGATCGTTAGATGGGGGGAGGGGGGGGGGTGCCTTGGTCTCCTTTGATGTCGAGGCCCTCTTTCCCTCCCTAGATCAGGGCCTGATCCTCCAGTGCATGTGTCAAACAAATTGAAATCAGTTGAAAATGAATTAGGCAAACTGAAGAACCTGACTCCTGGCTTCATTGGTTAACACAGTATTTAGAACCATGTATGTTTGGAAGGTGATTTCTATGCACTGTTGAAAGACTTTCCGGCGGGAGCCTCGATCTCTACCTACAACATCACATATATAACACCACATAGTGCAAATACACTTTGGACTAGATATGTCGATGACATTTTTGCTTGGCTGGACAGTAACTCTGATACTACTGAGAGACCTAAATATTTTTGAGAACTAATGCAATCCATGCTTGATGCAATTGACCATCGAAAGCGAAGACAGTGAAGGATCGTTGCCATTCATTCCTGGATTCCCCAAAAGACTCATTTTTGCATGTTTGTACACAACCCACTACCTGAATCCAATTTAATCTCCCCCCCCCCCCCCACCCTTACGGCACCCTCTCTTTCCATTCATGGGACCTTCTTAGTGTCCTTAACGTGCATACTTTAAGAACAAATTCGCAGAGCAATGCAACACAGCTCCAGGCCCAAGAACGCTGAAGCCGAGCTTGGTCGGATCCGCTATAAATATAAACTAAACGACTACTCACTAGCGCTTGTGAGGCTCATACAAATTGAAACGACCAGCAAGCCAAATGGCCAAAAGAAAATGCAAAGAAAAAGGGGCAGTACCCTTAAATTAGACCTGCAACCTGACGTGCCAAGGATCCTCACAGCCATCAACTGCATTATAGAGAAACGTGACGTAAGAGTAGTTTCCAAACCGGTAGTAACCCTCAAACAAGCAGTCTGCTGCTGTGCCTCGGTGTCTCGCACAGTTAAGCCTAGTGTCAGCCTACTTGGCTATCAGGGTTGTCTCATACCCACGCGTTGAAACTTGGCAAAAAGCGAAGCGGTGAAGGCAGTTGGCATTCAAAGAAATGTTATTTATGCTATCAAGTGCAAAGCTTGCCCCTCGTTTATTTTAGTCAGTCGCTGACCTTTGGGCAGGTGTAAACTTGATCAGGGAGGAGCTATGGTGAAGGATGATCAGTCCTATGCGGTTGTAAACCACTCATACTATCCTTTAGCACCACCCAAGTCGTCCGTCGGGAACTCATTGAAAAAATCCAGACTGGTCCTATAGAGGACAACACCATCACTATTAATAATCTGGAGTTATAATTACACAATTTTCCCATCATTTAAAAATGAGCAGTATTGTTCCATTCTCCAGAAGTGAATTTGCTCTAGCAACGTCAATCAAAGGTGGTGGCTCCCTACTGAGCAACTTGTGTTTTTATCTGTTCTGTTTTGCAAGTATCGAAACTGGTATTGACCTTACGTTCCTTTTATGGTCATGTACTGATGTCGTGTAAACTCTTGTGTGATTTAAGGTGACAAGACTGGTAAGTTAGTACGTATACATCCGAAAATGAGAAGCTATTGACTCCTTATGCATTTGTGCGTGTAATCTTTTCGGTCAGGAGGCTCATAGTTTGCGTTACTTTTTCTGTTACTTCTATCAAGAATTTATAGGGTTGGAAGGAGAATGTGTGACTGAGACCCATACTAAAACGTCTTGGATACATTCACATTAGTTCAGTCTTAGTTTATAGAGGGTGCCATGTGTTTTATGTGGGAATTTCTACTCATAAATTTTAGCCTAAAATTAAACTAAACTAAACGAAACTAGCTTATATTTAATTATTATTTAGCCTAGCTTAGTTGTAATTTAGTTTACTTTATATTTAGGCTGAAAAATGAGCAAAAATTACCAGATAGAACACGTGGCGCCCTCTGAAAACTCAGACTGAAGTAATGGGGACGAATCTAACATGTTTCAATAGGGACTTTTTAGAGTTACAAATTCTCCTCTCAAACCCTATAAATTCTTGCTTCTATAAATACCCATAAACTGTTGTAAATTAAAACAAAACTGGGAAATGACTCCGTGCATTATACTACCACATTTTTGCTGTATCATTTCTTAATGCTTGGTATTCACTAATTCGATTTATTTGTGGTATTCACACTCAGTCCTTCTGGGACTCAGTCTGTCCTCCCATCTGTTTTTTTTTTAATTTTTGCAGGAGGTACAAATCTATGAGAAGATCTAGATTTAGGGTTTGCTTAACACCTCTGTAATGTGTGGCGCAGTGGAAACCCGGACCACTGCACTGTGACTGAGGTTGGCGCTAATGACCTTGGTGTCGACGCACCATTAAGCTTCAATCCTTCCCCATTCTGATTTAGTATTTATTAGCTTAAAATCTTAATATTGGAGTCAATAATCATTCCCGAACATCGTCAGAAAAATAAAAATAGAAAAGCAATTTAAATGAGTTTGTAGTACTATTTCCACCGAACAAATCAAAGTAATCTCACTGCGATGACGCATAAGCACACGAAGGTTGCTAAATTGTTTTTCTTTATCATATTTCATCTTCAACTTTACTCCTACTCACGACAACTTCAATTCACATTTTAGTTTTTATGATCTGTATCTGAATTAACTCATATTTCCTGAGATCAAAGGCACAAAACCCACGCACATACATTCGTGCATCCGATGCTTACTTGCAAACGACAAAGTTTGACTGAGAAAACTGAGGAAATCATATTACGAGGACGTCATGTCAACGAATGATTGGATGAGATGGCTTATACGGATGTACGGGACATCCATTATTCTACGTTCTGAATTCGTTAAATCAGCAATCGATCAAGATCCATACATACCAAAGTGACCGCTTCGGCAAGGGTCTCGTGCATTTGAAAGAGTGGGTCACCAGAAGGTCACGCATGTCTAGAAAATCCATTTCTATAGGCAATTTGAAGCCTGGCTTAAGTAGATCTTGAACGTAAATAGGGATAGTCAATTATTGGGTATAAAGGGCATAATCATTTTACGATGCAGGCAGGCATTCACGAAATTGAAGTGCAGTTGTTAGGGTTATAGAACTTACAAATTACATGCCGTTAAAAATGGATTAACTATAGAACTTGGGGCTCTGTAAACTGTTTTTGGAATTAACATTCTCATCCTCGGGTAACAAAGAATTTGTTTTAGGTTTCGTGTACTAAAATGTAAATTGTCGCATCACCAAGTCTTTGGTAAATCACGACGGATTTTAATGATTTAAAAAAAAAATGCTTAAATCAAAAATAATATGGAAGTTCTAACACGTTAGGCGTTAGGCTTATAGCTTGTGCTGTATCAGGGCTCTCTACAGTACAGGCCGGATCTTGGATGAAAAATAGAATACAATACTGGGTTGGGCAAAATGGCCGCCGAAAACGCCACTTATGTGATGATTCGTTATGTTGCCTCGTTCTAGCTGTCAACCGAGGGCGACACCGTCCGTACAAAAATGCCAACGTTCCTTCCCTTACAAACAATACTTTCTGGATACACGAACGTGTCGCTTTTTTTTCCCCAAGCGTAGAGAAATAGCTTAACTGTATCTGAGTGATAACTTAAAAACTATTTAAAAATGCTTTAATACATAATAAAAATCTGTCACGCAAATCTACGCAAGATTAAAATTATATTTTGAAAACCGCCACAACATGCCAACAGATGTCGCGACTCGCCGTACAAAAATTCACCGATACGAATTGTCAATTCCCGAACAGACCTCAAGAAATGAGACAATCGTGGCGTCCATTTTGTCTACCCCCCCTAATTCGTTGTAGATCGGGCCGGTTAGTTTACTGGCCATGGTTGTACAGACGCTCGGAAAAAAAGGCCGTGTCTATCACTCATTTCACAGCCCATTTCTTTCGACGTGTCAATAATAAGATTGTAGATATGCACGCAAGTAAATAACTCTCTGTTGTTAAGAAAGTGTTGGCAGAGGCCAAGAAATGCTTGAGATTTGCTGGAAAACGGATGGCCGTCCTGTTAGAAGTCTTGGTAAATAAAATAAAAAACCCATTGTGTTCGTATTTGTGTTACTTTCCAGTTGCTGATTTTAATTTGCTAAATTGACAGAGGCTAAATTAACAAGCGGGCATGAGGATTGGTGGGATGGGGGGGGGGGGGGGGGGGGGAGGGCATAGCCTACTTCGTCATTTTTTTTTAGGTTGAAATCGTATTGCAAGGTTGAGCGATTGTATGCGACGATGCCCATTGGACGAGATTTCGTTTTACACGTAGGCCTAG
The DNA here is from genome assembly GCA_023313725.1 of Lithobius niger. Classification (NCBI taxonomy): domain Eukaryota; kingdom Metazoa; phylum Arthropoda; class Chilopoda; order Lithobiomorpha; family Lithobiidae; genus Lithobius; species Lithobius niger. Next base: position 17,871 of record JAHWFP010117584.1, on the reverse strand, counting down.
TTGTTTTGGTAACAGACGTAATGCTCAATGGCCAAGAGTGCACCTTGCATGCACCTGAGACAGGTGAGCAGGCGAGCGAGGTCACGACTTAAACAATCGATGATAACATCAGGTCATTCTCCCCACCAGGTGTGAGATTCGGTGTGTGTCTCCCTGTTTTTATAGCTCTTTATTATTTTTTTTTTACTTACAATATATTAAAGTATTACTGGTTCAAATGTCTTAGATTTCTTCCAGAATTATTGAACTTTTGTGCCCCTTATCGACCCCAGTAGCAAGCTGAAGTAACCTATTAGTTACTCAATGTTAATTAACTGTTACTGGCTCACTTTGATTGTTCTAATCTTGTAAGCGAATCACTGTCCAGTGTTTAAGATTATTACCTTTCAATTTGTAGTAACAATGCATTCAGTTCCCATTCAAAAATCAAAAATTGGGCATTTTTCCAAATTGATTTCGGTCACCCATAGAATAAAATCTCTACCGACGAGGGCTTTTTTTATGCTTCACCCAGTGCGTGACAGCATGAGTGAAGCTGGGAAATGACAAACAGGCGGGCAGTTAGAGGGCTACTACCACGATCATCAACGACCAGCACGCCAATGACTTTGACTTCTATGCCGTGCAAGCAAGTAACCAACTGCAGTAACGGAAAAATTTACGGCTCTGGGAAGTTGTGGCACCAAGAGCCGGTCGCCGACCACAGTTAATGAAGCTGTATCGCAAGAAAGTCGATAAATAACATCTGGCCCTGCGGAACATTGCCGTCCAATGTGCTCTGTGCTGCTGCAACAACAACAACAACGAACGGCTGTTGGTCTGTACGACAGTTTACCCAGGACAGACACAGACAAAATCCCTTATCTTGAAACAATTGCAGCATTTTCCCAACAAAATAGCTCTCGTTATGCTGCATGGCGCTCGGCAGCGATTATCATTGCGAGAGCTGAACGTTAGCGGGTGGGGAAGTGGGCTATACGTTCGTGTGTCGCCATGAATATTTCTCAAATCTATTGCCCGTGGAAGATCGACGCCTATTCAGCCAGTTTTCATCCGCCTTTGCTGGCTCACGAGCCGCCCATAAATTGCAAAGCTGGCTCGTTAACATAAGTCTCGTCGCTGCAGTGTCTCATAATAATTTCATTTGACAAATCTGCAGTCCAATTGAGCTCAGGCTGTCAGACTTGGCTTGCAATGGAGAGGATGGCCAAGTTAATGAGTGCGCCCGGCCACAGATTGCTCCCGGCACTTTCACTGCCGACAACTACTGGGCCCATCCGTCACTCAAGCAAAGCACATACCCGACTCGTGTTTTCCATAAGATTACTTCCAGATTTAACTGTTACGAATCCATGGAAGAGATAGTAATAACGTCGGTCCTCTGTTTTGAAATTCCATGTAACTTTTGACTTTCATCGAATGTTGGAAATTTAGTGTGGCCTGTCTAATAAACTTTGCTGTTCGTAAACCAAATATTTCATCTTCATTATTTTAAATGAGACGCCACTTCATCAGAAACCCATTTATCCTATTCATTCTGTTGTAAATATTGATCATATCTTTGATCCATTTTCCTTTTCTAGTTAGTCCTTTGAAACTTTCTGGGCAGTGACAAGGGGGCACCTACCCTAAAAATATTCCCAAAATTTATTTTTATTTTTTTAGGTTAGTCTGGTGCGATAACATGTATTCTACATGGTACAACACTTTTCTTTAATTAACCGAGACTTTTTATGGCTAAAAACATTTTTTATTTTTTTTTGGTTGATTTAGCTTTACGTAAGGTTATAAGTTTCACGTTCAAACTTGATTTTCTTGGAACGCGTATTTCGCTAGCAGTCAACCACCAAAAACATTATAACTTTACTTAGAATTCAGATAATGACTTGACTTTTTTTACACAAGTTCCAAGATGTGGTGACTATAAAGTGAACCAAAATCATACTTCTACACACTTCCGGTATAGTTTTTAAAAAATCCCAAAATTTGGGCTCTATAATTTTATAATATACGCAAATTGTGATTATATTATAAAATATAAAAAATTACGGATTCGAAATTATTTTGGTTCACATGATAGCTCTATGTATACAGATGATTTTGAGCCCAATCTTGTTCATGTGCAACAATTTTTGCCGACGTTATCAAAGTAACAGTAAAAAAGTGTAATAAAATTTACCAAAAATGTACCGGTACAGTACTCCCACAAAAATAGAATAATTGAAAATTTAAAGTATGTCCGAGACTCATATTTCAACGCAGTTTAAGGTTAAAAAAGAATTATGACTCTAGGGCATTTACACTGAAAGAAAAGAATTTCCAAAATTAGGCCTCTGTTTAGGGTAGGTGCCCCCTTAATGTGGACTTGCCATTTCTATTGCTTTGCTCAGGTCATTCGTACCACACCCGATCTGCGTTTCAATCTTCAGATGGGCCTTAGTGAGGAACGAATGCACAGAAATTATAACTTTATTAGACTTTACCTCTTTAGTCGCCAGGACATACCGTGAGACTTGGTTGGTTAACTCGAATTGGTCTTGCGTCCTCTTGGCTGGGAGATCAAGGCCCTGTCGAAAGGGGCCCTTTTTGGTCATCTCGCCTTGTTCCCTCAAACGCCTTTCCAACTCTATGTCTGAGAGTGCACGTTTTTTGAAAGCCTTATGGGACAGACAAGACGGCAATAAATTGCGGGCTATTAACGGCACTGTCCAGGAATGGCATTCTGCTTGTCGCCGCAGTCACCGTGAAGAGGTGGTGTTGGCCCGTTCACGCAGTGGTCACACCAAACCTACTGACTGTTTCCTTTTGAAGGGGGAGGGGGTTATTAATACTAATTGTCATTGGTATCGACGGCCACTTACGGTCCGACACCTGCTTGTTGATTGTCACCATCCTGATAATGTTCGTCGCCGTGTTCATCTTCTCCGAGAGATAGCGCGTCAATTAGGCGATAAATCTGTCCTCCTTTCCGGGTTTTTTTTATTTTTTACAGGAGGTACCGATTTATGATAAGATATAGATTAGGGGTTTGATTAACATCTCTGTAATGTGTGATGCAGTGGCAACCTGGATCACTGCACTGTGACTGAGGTTGGCGCTTATGACCTCTGTCGACGCACCATTAAACTTAATTCTTCGCCCCCCCCCCCCCCTGCCATTCGACTATGTGTTGTCCTCTACTTTTGGTCGCCAATTGAATAATCAGGAAGCTATCTTTTCGTTCTTGGACTTGGCTTTTTCGAGTTTGTGTGGGAGCCTGGCATCGAATGAGTATGTTTCTTGATAGTTATTAACCTCTATGGTGCCAAGACGTTTATTAATGATCCCATATGCACATAAAGGGTAGTGCGATTCGATCTTTCTACCGATTTGATGGCCCATGATCACTCAGCTGTGGTTTACTCGCTATTTTCAGTCAGGGAACCATCACGAAGCTCAGATCTCGTCCTTGGAGTTGTGCTAGGTGTTCGTGCGTATTGATTGGTCGTACGACCCTGGCTCTGATGAGTTAAAAAGGCTTTCGTTGACACTGTATTATCTGGTTTTTAGATTCATAGTTTTAATACTGAATGCAGCACCCTCCTCAAACTTCACTTCTATTGGTCGTTTTGGGGAATTGGTCGAAACGAGATGAGACATGGTCCGTTATCACTCTATTGTCAATTTGTTAACACTTAATTGAGACTGTCTATTATAACAAGGATTGTGTGTTTCTAAAACTTAGCAAATTGCCAGGGGCAGACATGGGTGCAAGAAACAGGTGGCCACTTGCGGTACCAAGCTGGAAAGGGCACTGTGAGTAGGGTAAAATTTTATAGGAGGAATTTGTAAATCGCAGTAATTACGGCAAATGCCTATACTCTTTATAATAATGGTAACAACTGAATTATCTTCTACTATATTTAGAGATACCAACTGCCACCCTTGGCCACGAGCCTGATGCAAGATCGGTGGGCAAATGCACGTACAATGGCCACCCCTTCAATACGATAATAGACTCGTTTTTCCATGCCGTTTAGCCAACCCCACCGCCTGGCGTAGTGCCTGTGTTGCTACCAGCTACTGCGGTCAAGTGTCAATAATCAATCTCTATTACGACTGTACCCCCTGTATTATTCTTTTGTGTAATGTGTTTCAGTTACGAAAGTAACAATAAAAGTTCACATTATACAATAATTAAAAAAAGTAAAACTTAGTGAAAATGAAAATAAAACGAATGTTTTACTGTTTAAATAAAAAAAAAATCTAGAAAAAAAAACAAGAAAGGGTACATGTGCTTGTTTTTCCTTCATCTGAAAATCTATCGAATTCGTTTGATTGGTTTGGGAGGTGCAAATTTTATTCTTCGCTTGTAGCTAATATTTCGTCCGCCTTTGCGAATTACTGGGGTAAGTTATGACGAACATGGAAAAAATAAGCAACGTTTCCAATAATATGGTAATTGATTACATAGATATTTTTAAAACATGAAAGTATAGTTATTTGCAGGGGGGAGGGGGTTGAGGTTTGAGGTTAATTGCGAGGACTACGGATCTGAGCTTCATAACGAAAGATTGGTCTAATGACTTCGAACAAAAAAAAAAATCTAAATTAAAAATGATAAAGTAGAGAAAATAGCATCCCTTCCCCTTACTTCCCCTTAAAGAAAACAACATGTTTTGTAGTTTTCTTTAAGACAAAAGCTGCTGTGTTCCGACGGACATTGAAAATATCCTAAGTCGAGCTGTAATTTGTTCTCTTAAAGACAAACAGGCCTTTTATAATGGTTTCGTTTTTTTTTTTTTTTTTTTGCTTCTATTAGTTTAAGTTTGCTGTTGCCATTTTCATAGTGAGGCTATAGGGTTGGACGAAAGCAAAATAAAAGTGGACGCAAGGGGAAAAAAAAGATACGGATTTTAAAATTCTGCACAATAAAAACTGCATTATCATCCTAGAATAGGGAGCTGGGAATAAGAGTTTTATTTATCTTCAGCTAACCCCTAGGACGGAATATGTTGAATGAAAACTGTTTCAAGTAACAATTATTTATAAGCAATGAAGCAATACGAACAAGCGTTGGGGTCAACATTTTCCTATTCCAGTTTTTTGACTTGGAATGTGTCGTGACTATACCAGTTTTCATAGTGCTATCGTCTCGACCAGTGGCCACGGCTCTCCCCTCCCCCCCCCCTCTCCTAAACTACAGTGAACCAAAAGAGAAAAATTACGGACTCTCTAGCTGGCTTTGTTCCGCCCCCTCCTCTCTGAAAATTTGTCTGGCTCCACCACTGGTCTTGACACCGACAGTATCAGCCTCGGCTTGATAAATTCTAATTCGTCTCAATCGTGTTTGTCTCAACTAATCGAGGTAAAAGCAAGATGAGACGAAATCTAGGTCTTGCCCTGTTTATAGTTTGCTCCTGGATTTTACCCAGTTTGACATCTCAATAATGTTTACATACAATCACGTCTTTCCACAATCCTCGTACCGACGGAAGCTTAGTTTGGAGATGCAGTTTGTCCTTCGATCTCTCTAAACCACGCGTATGCTCAGAACCTACAAGGACTAAGGATCTAAAATTTATAGTACTTACAGGTCTTATATGGACCTACTTATAGGTCTTATCTGAAACAGATCAACCGCCGAATAAATCTGGTTTCTAGGTTGAGAAACACAAAATATGTTGTCCTGTCCTTTCCCCACTCAAACAATCTGTATTTACGCAACAGACATGCATGCAGATAGCTTCATGGAACACTTTAGTGAGCGTATTGGAAAAAAATTAATAAATCTTAAAATATTAATAAGGAAAAGTGCAAACAAAATTATTTAACTTTTTTAAATTCAAAATTTAAAAAAAATTCCTACTTTAAAGAAATTTTAACAATCAATAAGAAGAGAGCAGATGGTATGGAAATTTATCGTGATCACAAGTAGTGGTGCATTGCGTATTTGGATTTTATCCTGACTGACAACCAGCGTGAACGGCGTGGACAATGTGGCGTGCAGGGCCAGTTTCACCTTGTTGTATTTCTGAACGAGGTTTTCATGTTAAGTCGGTAGTGATTATTAGGGTTTGTGTACTCATGGCATCCTCATGTGCAATCGTGCTATGTAACTGCGTATCATGATATAATTACGATTCCTGTGGCATAGAATCAGAATAGGCCATCATCAACGATTAACGCGCAACAATTATGCTACATCATTGCCGAATCAGGGCGCGTTTACGTAACGACTTGCATTTGCATTATCGCAGCTAGAAGCTAGAAATCACCTGAAATTCCAACATGGCGGCGGTTTCATCTCTTCCACCTCGCAACGAAAACAGTCAATAATGTGAGTTCAGATGCGACTAAAAAAATTGTTTCGTCAGGAGGAATTCTTTATCTTATTGGCACAGATTAGAAGACTGCAATCATTTACTCAAACGATGTCGGATTTAGCTATTCCAGGTAGCGTAGTTACCATGGCAATGATGCCTTTGCCATCGTGATTGAATTCTCGCTGCGAGAATGCAAAAGCGAGTCGTTGAGTAAACGCACCCTCATACATATCTACGTTTTAAAGAGGTGATGACGATGATGTTTTTGTTCGAAGGATGGTTGCTTCCACGTCAAGTGGCTGTTTAAAAAAGAGGGAGACATGTTCGTACTCTTCATCTAATAACAATCACCAGCAATGCCGCAATTAAAGGGGGTGGGGGGGGGGAGGGTGACTACCCCGAGCCCCGCACTGCGGCCCTGATCACCAGCGAGCTCAATCGTTTCTTAGGTAACACCAAGTCTGATAGGTGTTTTAGGCGTGAGACAGTCTACAGAGAGACATACAGGCTACATCCCCAACTGTCTTTCATGCTCAAATTACTCAAAACGACTTTAACGTTTTCCCTGAATTCATATTTACATTCCATGAGAGAGAGAGAGAGAGAGAGAAAAAAAATCGTAATTCCACTCGAGACTTTCCAATTGTAAGTTGAGCAAGTGCGTAATGTGCTGACGCCGTAATCTTCAAAAACGAGGAGGAAGAGTTTTCTAATTTGTTCTCTGGTCGTAAAGTCATACTCATTAATGTTCATCGTCTCAAAATTCGCATGTTCCAGTCGGACTGCAAGCGGCGCAGAAAGTTGCCACTCGACCAAAACCTACGAAGACGACGACGTATTTTTGTGTCTTTCTTTTTTTTTCTTCTTCGTTCTCCCGTTTCCTCGTCGTATACCAACGTTGAAAATGGCGCTTGATTAATGTACCGGCAGGGCGGACGAACCCCACGCAGTGTTCTAAAATTCACGTGAACGATCAATTCTTAATTCTCGGGCTTGCCTGATTAAAGCAGCGTGAAAAAAAAGATAAGGAAAGAAGGAAGGAAGAAACGAATAAATGAATGAATGAATAGATGAAAAGTCTTAGACAGGAAACAAGAGCTGCTTGCTGTTGTCCAATTGCTTCCGTGTTCGGCGAGAGTGTGTTCGGTTCGTGTGCTTTAGCAAAAGCAGCAGAGCGAAACAATGGGTAGAGATAAGAAACCCCTCCATGACAATTCTCTATACTTTTGACAACTTTTTTTTTTTTAACTAAATATTACAACCTTCTCATTTGTCGTGAAATTTGTTATGTGAGTCGATTTGCGAAGAGGATGGGTTTGGTTAGACAAAGGCGTTTCTGTGTGCTCCAAAAATCCACATTTAATTGAACGTCGTACAGCAAATGTCACTGATATGTCATGCGAATTAATATTTATCTTAAGAAAAAGAACGACCACGACTAATGACATTTCGTAAAGACACAAGCGTATTATTTTAGTGATGCACGTTGCAATTGGGTACATACGAGCTTCATATCCTGTGCTGTGGCTGTCTGTCATCTGTATGTATCCATACAAAATTTGGAACCCTTTATTTCTACCAAATCTACATATTCTACCAAATCTATGATCAATGGAGTAAAAAGCACGGTAATAGATTATGTGAAGGCAAACCAAGCAGTGCTACATAAAAATACAGGCAACGTTTCGAAAATTATCAATTTTCGTCTTCAGGTTAGCAATAAAATTAAAACATGGCAAAAGCCACTAAGTCAACCTAGATTAACAGCAAATACAGACTTTTAAAACGGATAAAAACCACTAATTTCTTCTTGCGACATGGCCTTGCGATGTGGCCTTGCGACGTGGTATTCAACGGAGCAGGTGGGTCGTTGCTTTTCGGCTGCCATTTCTGCCTCTTTTGAGGGAAGAAATTGGTGGTTTTTATCCGTTTTAAATGTCTGTGTTTGCTTTTAATATAGGTTGACTAAGTGGCTTTTGCCATGTTTTAATTTTATTGCTAACCTGAAGAGGAAAATTGATAATTTTTCGAAACGTTGTCTGTATTTTAATGTAGCACTGCTTGGTTTGCCTTCACATAATTTACCAAATCTACTTGCATGTTTAAGTTCAAAAATAAATAAAACTGGTTAACTGCTCCTGAGTTTTTTACTCTTAAAACATGTGAAAACAAAAAAAAACAATATATTTTCATTTTGAACAAAAAATATGTTCGAAAAAAAAACTACATGCAGTGAAATAAAAATTGTGAAATAAATATTGTGCAACAACCAAAAACCATGATTACCTAAAACGATACCGAAAAGTTCACGTATCACTTATTTTAGTTAATAGACGAAAATTATTGCTAGATTAATCCCTCAAATACTGTACGTTAGCCCTCACGGCTGTTTCTTTTCTGTCGGTATCAACACTAGTTTGAAAGGTAAACAACGAAAATCAAACACGATAACCAGTGACATTGTAACTATACGCTAGGATTAGGCTCCGCAGAATGAAATCATCAAACCACACATACATCTGATATAACAGACATTTTCAGAATAATATACGACATGGCTATACTATTTGAATGGCAACAAATTATTGTTAGTACATTTTTTAATTTATACAGCCAATAAATAATTAGTTACCTTTCAGGGAACGTTCCACTGTCTTGGTAATTTTATCTATAATATTTCAGCTGTATATGAATGCTGCTTATCTTTCCGCTCTAAAACATGATTAAAAATATTCAAATATAGCATGTATTGATTTTAGACATAAAACTGAAAGAAGACCCAGTATTGGATATTATTCGTTGCATTAGCGGAGGCATCGTTTGAGACATTACTAAAACGTAATAAACTAAAATACTTTATATCTTTAAGAGAGTATCTCCCTCGTTTTTTTACCCAGTGAGAAAGGGATATTTTAGACGTAATCGTCAATCACAGCCCACTTATTTTGATCAGTACTCTGTTCGGTCTTCTAAGCGAGCGATTAATAAGTGATAAGCAAGCTCTTGTGCATTATTGATAAGCAGGCATCACAACTAGTTGGCCTCACACTACACCAGATTCACAGACTTAAAATGGCTAGGGAAGCTTAATTATCACTTATTAACAACGAGAAGCTAAATTCAGTGTGGGGAGATAAATTAAAGTTAGGTTATATTATGACTGTTTTTGACGGGACGTCAATTGCAGCAATGACTTATAGCTCTTACTGATGCTAACTAGTGAACCCCGAAGGATCGCAAATGGTGACGGGGAGCTTGTTAGCCCCGATTCGTTTACTCCTGCGTTACGTTACCATAATATATATGCTTCATATGAGCTATACAATATATTTTTACATGTCCAGTTACAGTGCATCTTCAGTCCATAAACGGTCGCGTGAAATTATTTTAACCCTGTTTACATAGCAACTGAGACAGCGAAGAGCACACGGAAGTAGCTTAGTTGGAAGTCCAATAGCGCACCGGTGAAAACATTTGCGATTAGATAAATGCAAATACATACGAATAAATGACAAATATGGATTTAAAAGCATGTAGCTAATTTAAAAGTTACGTAAACATTTAGGATAATTTTAGTAATGCGTGAATTAAAGAGTGTCAGTGACATTCTACGATAGTTTCAATGGAGATACAATCTGAGAACATCTGCACGCTGAAGCGCATTAACTTTTGGTATTGCGAAACAAAACTGAAACAAAACAAAAGTGAGAGGCTAATACAACATGTAAGCCACAATTAAAAGACTCGCTAATAAATTTTAAAAAAGAATGACAACGTAAATAAAATGTAGAAATTCTTACATCCATCCATAAATGTTTGTAATTAATATATTAATAAACTGATAGATTAATTCTTGCGAGACGCTCTGATTATATACCCCCCATATGGTGAGTAATTATCGATCTATTTGGAGCACTCAAGTTTTAGCTCCCTTAAACTCGTTCGTGCATGTGTTGGCAATAAGCTCCCTCGTCACTTCCTGGCTAGGGTTGTTAATAATTAGCCAACACAAGCACTCATGAGTTTAATAGGAGCAAAAACTTTCGTGCTCCAAAAAATTATCGATAACCCTTGCTTGCACTCGGGATAATACCTATGAAAATTTATTTATTGCACATATATTTGCCTAAAAAGATGATTTTGTCTCTGTAAAATAAACTTTGTAATAAACTTTCTCTCACAAATAAAATATTTACCTTACTTTTTATTTGAATCCTACCATTCTTAGCTTTAAAAATATTGGTCAAAGTGAAACCTTTTTTAAAGAACAACTAAACTCTTCCATATTAAATTTCAGTATTGTATGGCAATGTACTTGAAAAACGTATGTGAAGTGCGGGATTTGCATACGCCTTACAGTATTTGCGTAGTTGCGTTTCTATCAGAACTCCAAATCATCTCAGTGCGCAACTAATAGCTTCAACACGATCCATGATTCCTGGAATTTCCATGTACTGATTATTGTACTGATTATTTCGATGCAAACTAATTGCAAATGTTGCTCACAGTTCGTTTGTCACATTTCTCAGCACCTCTGCATTTTATCTAAATCATTCAAAACATACGATTTGTTTGTTTGCACATTTGTACGTCTTCTTCTCCCGAGGTAATTCCCTATGAAGGTGAGAGATGAAAGATTGAGACAGGGCAAACCGAGACACACACTGAAAAAGTTTAGTTTACGTGGCAATCGCTCACTTTGCTCGCTCAATCCACTCATCTCCGTCCTTCAGAAACACGAATGTTTGGCACCCTCTTAAAACCAAATTTATTGTTTTGATTTTTCCATGCATCAAGTTAGTTAATACAAAACCGATTTTAAGATCTATATGTGGTGTGTTGCAAAATACGTCGTCCTTTAAGGTTATTATTTTCGGCTCATTCGGCCACGTCTCGTCCAGATCATCTTTCTTTGCTCAAGGAGGTTTTCATGAACAAACTATGACGTCATGAACAAACTACGAAATCATGAACAAACATCATGAGGGTTTAAAAAAACTTTGATGATTAGGTTTGCTTCTGTATTAATTTTTGTTCTTTATGTGTGTCAGAAATAATATATTTATCAGAGCTACAACTGCAATCTACATCATTAAGGACGTATGATGTGCGTGTGTGTTTGTGTGTTTGTACCTCTACTCCTCCGGAACCAAAGCACCTACAAAGATGGGAATAGGACCAAACGAAAGATAATTAAATTGCGCACAGTACATGCCTATTTTCATTGCTGTAACTTGATATTATGACCCTCAAATACGCAAAAACCATAATACAGGTTAGGCGCAGCTACTAATACCTCTGCCAATGCTTTGCCTTCTGTTGCTTCGAAGGCAAAAGCATTAGCAGATGTATTAGTAGCCGCAACTACCGCCAGAGCTCCGCGTAGGACGGGAAGAAGTAAGACGGAATATCTAGTTAACTTTCTAATGTATGGTTAAACCCAGGCCGTCAGGCGAAGAAACGAATGAGTATTATGTTCAACATTCCTTTCTTCTCGTCCATGATTCACCTCTGATTTCGAAATTTGGTAGCAGAGCATGGTTACAAGAATCATAGAAGCAAATTCAAGATAAGCCTTACTTTCAAGATTCGTCTTTACTATCACACGTAAACAGAATCGATAAAGTTTTTCTGACCCTCCTCTAATGTCAGAATGCAACCTCAGAACCACAGAAGTATTAAAGATATAACATCGTACTATTCACATACTTTCCTTCCTTATTATTTGTATACTAGAGGAAGCCCGTGCTATGTACGGGGCCGGTCACATTTCCCGGGACACATTTCCCGAGACATTTTCCCAACGACTTGTCAAATTGATCGACCACTCATGCCTGGCTCCTTTTTGGCTGCAGGTAGAGTGGGAGAGTGCATTTTCAATGCGAGCGCGAGGAGGGGAGAAGTGGTTTTCCTTTAGGCTTTCCTTTTAGCCGGCCTCCGATATTATTATAAAGATATTTCTTGGATGTGTATTTACAAATGCCAAGATGAAAACATATGAGACTAGTTTATTCTTAAAAGGCGTACGTCTCTTTGACAGCCGTGAGTTTTTATTCTAGCACACAAATCACCGGATCGCTAATCACCTATGCCCAGAGGGGCATTACACTGTGCTTACCCAAGCCATCCCAGCAGCCGATGTAGCAACCCCTTTACGTGAAGCGTGGAGAAAGAGGAATACTTGCACATTAAATTTTTAAGCCACAGCTCCTGCAGACAATCAACTAATCAATTACCTTCAGGGAACGGTAGCGAAGACGATCTAGGACAACCTAATGCAGAGCGCCCAGAAATCCAGCGAAAGTACTTAGATCTAATCCCCAATATTTCCCTGGAAAGTACTGAAACCATGAATGAATCAAAGGAATCATGTACCTGTGTTAATGCTGTAACGTTAATCTTTGAAACTGTCATGATTAAACATGTAAATCAGAATTCGTTGTAGCAACTCTTTATGCAGAGACTGCACATACGTTGGATATGATCAAACGCCTGCTAACTCGTAGCATATTGTCACCGACGCTGAAAGCTGAGATAACTTTACGTTGACGCCACAGCACAACCCATGTCCATGAATCTGAACACCTTTTATTGGTTAAAGAAAAGTGTACTTAATATCAACGTCCTCACCAAATACAACAGCCAGTGCAGGCACAAGAACTCCCACAATTCTAATGCACATGGTGCCGGTGCTATAATCACGATGAGTCATCTTACCATGCTAAACAGCAATATGAGCTAAGTAAATCTCGTGAGAAGAATCAGGAACAAAAAGTTATGCATGCAGTCATCGAAAAGACGCAATTGTTGACAATATCGTAAACCTAATGATCGAGTGTTGTAACTTGATGAACAACATACCGTTGATTCCGGAGACTTGAGTGCCTTACTCTACCAAGAAACTTCTAATGTGGCTCGTACAGGAAGTATAGATCCTGGCACTACCAAATATGAATCTAAAACTGAAGCATATTTATGGGGGAGACATGTTGCCTGATGGGACTTGGATACCACAAGATTAAATGTGTATGTCAGTATTTACCATCGTGGTCTGTAATTGTTTATAATGGTCCTCTTTTCCTTTTCTGTTAGTTTGGCTCGGTATCAGTGGTTCAACACCCTTCCGTAGTCCTTCCACCTCTATGTGGAGAAATTATTATCATTATGGTTACCCCTGCAACGTTATAAATCAGAGCCTTCTGCCAAAATAGCTATATTCTTAGGTTATTCTACACGCAGCATAGGATGACTACTGGATTTGGATTCACGAAATCTTTTTGTTTCATGGGATGTGCGTTTTGATAAAAAGAATACAGGGTGGCGACCTACTAGAGCCTCCTCTCTAATAAATCCCTCAACAATCATTCATACCATTGTTAATTACCATTCTCCTGTTTTCACACCTCCTTTTCCGTCCACCTCCTTTTCCGTCCACCTCCTTTTCTGGGCCCTCCACCGCCTGGTGCAGGACAAAATCGTCCAAACGCACCTGTGTACGGACCACATCGCAGTCATAGAAGAACTCCTGGCACTCCGAAAGCAATTATTCAGGACAGTCTGTGAAAGAACTTGCTCACCATGGATGTCATGCTGTTGCTACAAACGCTTCAAATACTGGGTGATATCGACCGCCTTGAGGCTGTCCAACGCAGATTTACGAAGGGACTTCCGGGATTCCGTGACCTCTGCTACTCTGAACGCCTTAAAAAGGCTGGTCTGGAGTTACTTGAGTTACGCAGAATCAAATTTGATTTAATCTTAACCTACAAGATCCTACACGATCTCACATCTATCAGCCTCCCCTTTTTTGATTTTGCGCCTTGTATTGGTCGAACGAGGGGTCATAGCTGGAGACTCGCAATGTCAGCCTCGTCAACAAATTCTCGCCGAAATTTTTTTTCGGTGCGAGTCATTCGGGTTTGGAACGCTCTTAGCGACCTTACCGTAAACCAAAACACGGTGCAGGGATTTCGTCGCCACCTCAACATGGAAAATCTTCATCCATTCTTGAAGCGTTCTTGGCCCGAGAGTACTTAATTTTTTCCCATTACTTCTCATTTCATGGTATGGTGTTAGTGGCTCACCGCCCTTCCATGACCCTCCCACCCCTAGAGGTGGCAAAGATTATTATTATTATTATTATTATTATTATTATTATACTTCAGAGATTCTGGGTTCTGATGTTGATGATAATTCATAAGGACCAATAGTGCTACTGCGACATGTTATTACTATGAATTATCATCAACATCAGAAGCCAGAATCTCTCAAGTATGTGAAGCATTTCTAGCAACGGCATGACATCCATGGTGAGCAAGTTCTTTCACAGACTGTCCTGAATAACTACGGACTAGTTAAACCTTACCTTAAGCATCCAATGAGTTCGTTTTTGTTTTCCAATTCGTGCTACTTTGGCGTAACATGCAGTTTACATTAGCTCGTTTTAACGTTTTATCTAGACACACGCTAGTGTGTCGCGCCAAGTTAGGCAACAAACATCACAACAAACACTACTGCGACATGTTATCACTATGATATCTATTCCTCCATCCAAGAATTTTCAAGAAGGTATGTCTTCTATTGATTCAACAGGTTGGAAGACGAATTAGATTCTACGTATTCATATCAAGTTTTGACCCTACTACGCTGACCACAAGGTTCGAAGGTCAGCTAGTCCAAACCGACGTTCGTGTGTAAATTCAATCCGGTTGGTTCGCTGCGTAAATTCAAAGCGTCTTTTTACCACTTTTACTTTTGCAGATGGTAGATCAGCTAATGATTAGTGCATTCTATACTTGACTAAGCGACATCGCTGGAAAATGTATAACAACTGATCGTCTTAGTTTGCTTAGCACAGCTCTACTGACAACTCAAGGTTCGTGCGAATCGTTGAAAACCTGGAAATGCCAGGAAGGTAATAATGAAATTCCACGCTGATAAAGCGCTGGAAAATATTGAAAAATGGTATATTATGTATCATCAGCAAGGTGATGAACGGAAAGTAGACGAGGTGACTGAAAAACACTAACAAAATTTAACCAAGAAAGTAGTCGAGTGTGTAGCCTTACATTAATCTTCTTTTGTTTGTGCACTGATTCGTTTAAAATTTTGGGTCTGGCTTTAATCGCAATTACGTGTGTAATGGTTGGATACAGCAGTAAGGTTTTACGTGGACTAAACAGGACAGCAACACTGCAGTACCTGAAACCTTACAGAAACGTTTATTTGTGTTCCTTTGCTGTTTCGACTTCGGACCAGTTGAACCTTACCTAAAGCATCAAATGAGTTCGTTTTTGTTTTCTAATTCGTGATACTTTGGCGTAACATGCAGTTAGATTAGCTTGTTTTAACGTTTTATCTAGACACACCCTAATGTGTCGCGCCAAGTTAGGCAACAAACATCACAACAAACATCACATCAATTCAATTATCGAGGTTGTAAACCATCGTAGCGCGACGCCATAGCGTCAGTGTCTTATATCTTGGAGCATAGTTGGACACATTTCAGGTATTTGGGGAAAAATAATAATGCGGTACAAAAGCTTAAATTGTGTTGAAATCGAGAGCAATGACCCACCTGACAAAAATTAACTCGTGTAGGAATGACAGCTAAGCTGCTTTCAATGCAAAATCTGACCCTCAATAACGTTGCAAATGTGTTACTACTAGTTACTACCTAGCTAGCTAGTCAGTCCGCTCATCCCCATGTTAAATCCCTTAGGGTGATTATTCATCGATTCCGAGATAACGGGAAGGCTTCCAGCTATGAAACTGGACGAATGGGTGCAGTACAATACGAACTACGTACCTTTTGTGGTTTGGAGCCTGGGGGCGTAACGGGGATGGCGTGGGAGGGCGCGTAAGTACGAAAATATTGTTATAACCCTTGTTAGTATTGTCGGCATCGTCTCTCATTGGACCGCCAAAGTCCGGACAATGAGAACGTGTATACTGACGTACGTGCCTAGTACACACTAATGTATCACGATAAATCTAAACAACGTTTCAAAGAAATTGTATTCATGCCTAATTCACGAAAAATAAACCAAGTGTAAAAACAAAGCAAAACAAACAAAGCCAAAAACTAGTAAGGAGGCCACCAAGTTGAGAATGGTACGGCCTATAGGCAAAAGATAGTAGCAAATTGTTGAAAACCAATTTCTTGTTGACGTGGCACTTTATCACACATCTGCACGGCAGTGGAGTTGAGTCAATACACAATTTAAAAAAAAAAAGAGTGATATCATATCAAAAACCAAACCTGGTAAAAGGGCCGCCAAGTTCCGAATGGTTCGGCCCTTCAAAGGGGTGATACCAACACACCAAAACATTCGCCGACTTAATCGCACCGAATACTACTTTGGACGTGAAATGAAAACTTGGAACATTGCTACCGGAAGTAGCAATGTTCTAGTTTTCATTTAACCTTCGAACTATTCGTGCGATTAACTTGGCGAATGTTTTGGTGTGTTGATATCACTCCTTTGAAGGGCCGAACAATTCGGAACTTGGCGGCCCCTTTTACCAGTTTTGGTTTTTGATATGATATCTTTATCCGTTACGGTTTTCACAAACCAATGGAAACGAACCCTCTAATCTTCAGTCTACGTCTTGCAGCTGGCGTTTGCTGATTGGCATTGTTGAATAATAACAATGTTTAAAACAATGTAAAACAACCAGTCTGGTCGTTTAGAGCTCCCTAACCCCTGAACCACTTGATCAATCAGAAAATTCCTTATGTAAAGGGCACAACTACAGAAGGATACCTGTAAATGAGCTAACAGCTAGCTTTATAGGACAAATAGTTAGATCTGTAGAGAGCTTAGCAGAAAAATGCCTTGCCAAGAACAAGAAAAGGCCAAAAATGAAAATCACGATTTCAGCTCAAGTCCAGATCTCCGATGAGACAAACCGGAAATTAATAAAGTTCCGACCATGTTTGCCAAGTCCAATAAAACTTATATACTTAATTTGAGTGGAAAATATTGAAAAACAGCAGAGAAATTAAGCATCGAAACTTCGGCTTTAGCATGGGAGGTTCAGGTGAAAACTTACAGCAACTGCTACCATCTTTACTAATAACACGGTTCTGTGTGTGTATGTGCACGTTCTAAACTTGAATTGTTTGCTAACAATTACCGTGAGGTCGAAATTATAAAGGACTAACACGGTCAAAATTAAAATAATTTAGGCTAATAGTATAGTATAGATCACCGAAGAAGACAGTTCTTTGCACTCCATGTTGTACCCTTCTGGAACTTGCTTCCAACTGAGGTGGTGACTTTGCTTTCTCTTCATCGTTTTCGTCGGTTAATTAGAGCTTGTGACCTATCTAAATTCCTTAAGAGGGTTTGGTTTATTAGTGATACTTCCTTTACCTGTATAAGTTCACCTGTTTTCTATTTTTTCTTTATTTTCGAATTAAATCACGGGCGATGTTAGTGGTTATACCCTTCCGTCACCTAATCAGCTATATAAGGCAGGTTAAACATTTATATTATTATATATAGAAAAGTTGAAAGATACTTTGTCGAAAAAAAATTACAAAGTGATGTGAAAATACGAA
>JAHWFP010117581.1:0-39630 GCA_023313725.1 Lithobius niger | reverse complement strand
TGACCGTGATGTTATGGCTGGTAGCTGCCACTTGCTGGTGTCGGTGGCTCACGTCTACGGTTTATTTAATTAGTAAACTGTTTACTTTGCACATTGATAAATGTAGGACACTGGTTTGTGCAGAGACCCTCACCTCTCTCAGTAACGAGGGGGGGGGGGCGGCAAATATCACTCCAGTCGGCGTGATCATGGTGTAGGCTATGGATTGGAAGTAAAAGTTGACGTTTGGTTTTTGCGAGTTGGTTTGCAAACAAGTATCGTAGAGATTTTATGATTTGTGTGGTGGTGTTTTGTCTGACACCAGGGAAACTGAGGCGGTGATTTCATGGGATGGCTTGATGCGCAGTACCCTTGATTCACAATGCAACAGGAATGGAGAAATGAGTGCAGCTCTCATACTAGCCCGTTAGTTTGTTCTAGGGGGATTGTGGTCGCTGTGTACCTGTGTGCCACTTTATCGCTGTTCTCGTCGAATCAAGGCTCAAATAAACCGCCATGAAATCGGCCCGGCTTAGTCGATTGCTTACCGAGCGTTTGGCGTGGTGGCATAGGCAGCGGTCGCGGACCATTTGGGCACAGTGTCGCGGTCCTAGACCACTGGCACACGTGGTTGTTAGTCGCACGGTCGTGATTTCCTGTGCTCCTTTAGGTCAGTCGTCCTTAATCAATTTTTCCTTATCCGAAGGCCAACCAATAGACTATGGACGTCCTTACTGGATTTATTGCAGCGAATTTTCGATTAGCCTATCGATTATTTTAGGAAATCGATAGACGTTGGTCTAAAGCGTGATGTTCGCTTGTAACTTGGGCTAAGGTTGTTTGGTAAGTAGCCTTGACCGTCAATTACGTTGACGGCGTCCACTGCTCCTCGAAGGTGGACAAGCCTACATTCAAAAAGTTTATTTTGACGATTGGATCGATACGATTCGAGGTTCGTAGTAAGTGGGATAAACTCGCCTTAAGGAGAAGTTAATGGGCGATTGAGGTATTATGTAACATTGCCACATTTTAGTCATTGTATTCTTATCTTTATAAGTCTCAAAACGAGCTTATTATTGCACTCGCCACATATTTTCATATTCCCTTTTTCATGATTGAAATTTTGGCGAGGTAAGTGATTGGGGACGAATTATTGTTTTAAAAATTGCCGATTTGAATCGCTTTATTCTGAACCCTGAATTGTCTTTAGAGACAATCATTATAGCACTCGCCACTGTTTTAATTAGTGTTCTAGATTAAAACGTTGGCGAACCTCTTATGGGTACCCAGTGGCCTAGTGGTCTCCCTGTATTCTGAATGTCGACAGGCCGGAGACGGAGGTTCTTGTACTTATTGTGACAACCGGAAATTCGCTTTATCACTTTACCGTAGGAAGTTTAAGCCGTAAAGACTTTGGCCGTAGATTTAAAATTACAGTCTCCTGGTCATAGCATGATTTTATTGTAAAATTCCTCTTGGTGGCTTTAATGCAGTATGGCCAGCCAGTACATGGGTTTACAGCATGGTAAATTGACACCATCTGTGTCGGCTGATGGATGTCTGGGGTTCAGTTATGATTGGCACTGACATAAGTTAGCATTGCGTGTTTGTGCCTCAGATTTGCAGGATGGGGTTAATGATGAGAAGTTTTGATTTTGGAAAATGTAACAGTGATTCGAGGGTTATTTGACGCGCAGTAGGCTACTCTCGAATCGCATTGTGGCAGGGATGGAAAGATGGCGGCTGCTCTCTATCTACCCATCGAATTTTGGAGTAGGAGCTGTGTTTAGCAAGTCGATGTCGTATCACGGCTACCTTTCCAGTCGATTAATAAATCTGCGCAAAGTCAGTCAAGAGTCCTGTGGCGCTAAAGCCAGTCACCTCCATTATATTGGCCGGTGCAGTCGATTACATCCCGAGAGCCGGCCGAGGGAGCACACGTTGGGGCTGCTCGGCATCACACATGCGGTTACATGCGGATGGCACTACTGGCGGGTGCATTGCCGTAGCTGATGCCTGGTGACATTGCCGGCGGACACTACGGTGACAGTGAGTAGTGTGAAGTGGTGGTAACAGATTTCTGTGAAGGTGGGTCTTCGTGGCTACTTGGACCTCCTTCAGCTGCGTTCATAGTACAACACCTGTGTACTTGTGTTTTAGGAGATAGTGATTACTGCCCTGGACTGTTGGTACGTTGGCCTTAAGAAATTATCTGAGATTTTCTCAGTCGTATATATTGTTGTGTGAAGTTCTTGGAAGAACCATAAGTGATGAATTCTGAGACGCCGATCATGGCACTTGTACCTTACCACTCATGTTAGTTATTAGTTGCTCTTATGTAAACCTTGGCTCACTGCGGTCGGTCTATTTCCTAGCGAGATATTATCTCTAAGGGGATGTTTATACACGAAGCGAAATGCTGCGTGCAGGGAGCGGTACACCGTTAACTTAGGTGACTTGAAAATTATTGGTTATTAGCAGACCGGTGTGTGAGTTCCCGGTTGGTGAGCAGTGTATTGCCCAGTGGCCTTTTTCCTTTTTGAGGAAGAATTTTATGAAACGAATTCTTGCTCTCGCCACTTAGTTTCAAGTTTTGTCGATACACTTCGACCCAGCGAACCAGTGTGCGTTCTTTGTTGGGAGCAGTCGGGTATTCCTCGTGATGTTGGCCCCCACCGTGCCTTTTCGTCATACTATGATTTCGGGGATGCGCTTGACGCGGCAACCCTTCTGAGGTGTGTCAACTTGTCAAGTCCGTGATGCGGACTATAACCGACCATTACGTCGGCTCGGGTACCTTCAGGTGGTGTTGGACTCCTACCTGCTCCCAGAATAGGGGCGAGGTAGACACTCCTCAGAATCCTTTGCTAACACGGATGGGTCTTTTTATCACAGTGGGTTGTGAAGATTTGTCAAATTTGACAGGTGGGGGTTAGCTTGCCACTCCCAAATGCTTGTTTGTGTTGCACATGTATAAGAGATCTTCAGGTGAAGAGGTGGCATGGAACACCCAAGGTGTGTGTAACCTAAGGGTAGACTGGTGAGGGTGCGTGGACCCTCACCTCTCAATGCAATTAGGAACTCCGGTAGCACGACGAAGTGGATTGACGGCGTTAGCACAAGAAAGGGATTGTTCTGGTGGGCATGTCACTGGTCACGAGTGGCATCACAGCCCCGGGGCTCCAGGGTTACGATTTTGAACCCTGAGAAGGCTCCTTTCCCTATTTAGTAGCGGCACTTTCGCCCTAGCTAGATGGGGAAGTTATGGTCCCCGTCAGTGGAGTTCGGTTTACAGGGAGGACGAGGTCTTAAGGGCCTCTTTGGTGTTCAAGCTTTCGGCAATGTCTGGGACAGATAAGCCCTGGATACTTGCGAGCGGCATTCGCTGGGTGCACCGTGGGTGGAAGAATGGTCAGTAGCGAAATCAAGCAGTAGGATGAGAGGTGTTTGGGACTGCCGGCTTGCACCACAGATAACAACCCGTCGTAGGAGCGGGCGGGTAGTGGGGATTGAGGCAGAACTGAGAAGCAGGTTACGTATACAGCACACTGAGGTTGAGCTTTCATGAAGTTTAATCTAGTATGAGGGACTTGCAATGCGCAGGGTTCGACGCCACCCCTTAGGGGGTAGGACAAAGTCAGCATAAATAAAATACAGGTAAGTATTTTAGGATAGTAGTAAAAACGAGGTTTTAACCTCTAAAAATAGTTTTTACTTATCCTAAAATACTTACCTGTAAGAACCCTCCCGCCTCCCGCGTCGAACGGTCCTTAGGGATTAGTGAGACAAACTGTGACGAGTAGCGGGAGAGGGGCGCCGCCCGACGGCGGTCATGCGCCCCAGGGAGCGCCATTGCAAGGGCCCGGAGTGTGTTTAAATTAAAGGTTGGGACGAAAGGCATTTCCAAACTTGGAAAGCATAAATAAAATACAGGTAAGTATTTTAGGATAAGTAAAAACTATTTTTAGAGGTTAAAACCTCGTTTTTGAACAAGGAAGTGAAAACTAATCTTGCCATATTCCGCTTCTACAAAAGCAATGACAAGAGACTGGATGATTTTTTTTTCTGAGTTTTTAAG
The DNA here is from genome assembly GCA_023313725.1 of Lithobius niger. NCBI lineage: Eukaryota > Metazoa > Arthropoda > Chilopoda > Lithobiomorpha > Lithobiidae > Lithobius > Lithobius niger. The sequence continues at coordinate 35,573 of JAHWFP010117581.1, read as the reverse complement.
TGGTAAACCAGGATACAAAGAACTGTGGCAAGTTGTTCGCACTGTGCTTCTTTTATCGCATGGACAAGCAACAGTCGAAAGAGGTTTTTCTGTAAATGCACAGATTGCTGTAGAAAATAAAAAAGAAAACACGTATGTTTCCCAGAGATTAATGTATGATCTTATCAAAAACGTAGGAGGTATCCTAAACATCAATGTTTCCTGTGGCATGATACTAGCTGCCAAAGCATCGAGGCATAATTATGAACAGTACTTGAGCAGTGAAAAAGAAAAGAAGAAAGTGAATGCAGAGAATCCCAAACGAAAACAAATTGATGATCTGGTTGTCCAAAAAAAAGTTTGTGTGCTGACATTGAAAGCCTTGAAACTTCTTCCGATCTTTCAGCTGAACAAGCTGAAAAGACTGCCAATCGGGACTGTATTCTACAGTTTAATGCTTACCGAAAAAATCATTACGAGAAAAGCGAGAAGAGTTAAATAAGGTTAACACTAACTTGCGAGAACTGAATGATAACTGTTAGATGTTCTAACTTCTCAGAAGGCCTAGTGGGATTTTTAAAATTTGGTAAACTAGTAGCCTAGTATACTGTAGTGTACTAGGGTACATAAAATCAACATTAAGTAGCCTAACATCAGCATTAAATAGTCTTTGGCAAGTGTAGCCTATACCTGTTTCAAAACTGCTTTGGATTTTATTTTTATTTAATAAAAGTTTTTTTTGCATTAGCCTGCCATTTGTTTTATACCTTGCATGTCTGTCGTAAAAGGTTGAGCTTATCTTTTAAATTTTGACCACCAGTTTTCATCAGTAGGCTTGTTTACTAGCTTATGGCCACGCAAAAAAATTTATTTGGTTTACGGGCGAGGTTGCAAATCGAAGTACCAGGCAATTTTTTATTTTTTTTTTATTTAACTGACCATGTTTTTTCAACATGTACCTAGCTCAACTCAAAGCTGGAAAAAAGTATGCGGCAAGCTATAAAAAAAATTCTGCTAATAAGTTCCCTGTATTTGTCATCTAGTATTCGGTGGTTTTTTTCTTTTTTTTAGTTTTTATCGCATGAACTTCTTACTGGTTTAAGCTAGGGATTTGACATAGCACCATTGAAAAGCCGTTCTGAGCCGGTTAAAATTGAATATTAGAATGTCAAAATTGGTCAAAATTTAGTGAAAATGATTTTTGAGCGGATGGATCAAGATTCTGATAAAATTGTTGACTCTCCATAATTTAAGGCATCCGCACGTGCATGTAAACCAAACCATTAACTTTGCGTGGCCTATTATAAACAATTTAGTGTGTGGTGAGATGGTATTGGCTCTTCACCTCTAAAAGAAGGCCCAGTTTGAAGCTAAATAGTCTTATTTGCGTATGTGTGTTCATTAATAAAGGTCCTTAAAAATTATATTGGGCTTAAAAAAGTCCTTGATTGGTTTTGGAAAAAGTCCTTGAAAGTGCTTGAATTTATTATATGTGATCTTGTGCGAACCCTGCCTCCTCCTGCATGAAAGTGTCATTCTGCCTGAGCATTCTGAACAAGATGTAAACATCCCATACAAGCAAGTTTTCAAGCTGGTAGTTTGAGCCTTTCACAGTAGCTATCGCAACAAGTAAATACACCATTAAAAAGAGGAAAAAACAGGCTAAGTTTCAGCTATGTAGTTACACAAACAGTGGTGGTAAAAAAAATCGTAAAATTGTAAAAGTGGAAACGCTGAGGAAAAAAAATACAGAAAATGTATTTTCATTCCACTTTTTGACCAACTTAGTCTGCAGTAAGGATATTATTTGTTTTTTGCCATGCTAATCTGTGATGTTCCAGCTTTATGTAGACACGAAAATTGGAAAAAAATATGCACTAGTTCTCCCAAAAAAAATAAAAGAAATTTGCCTGACCTTCACTAAGCAAGTACACTTGCCTATTTACTTATTGGCTGGCTGCTCTGCACTGCTCACTCCTCTTCACTCATAGCTGCCCCTGCTTAGGCTTACCTACAGCTGAGTACATGCATCTCCACATTCAAACTCAGATTTCATGATAAACTTCATAAAGTGTACTTGTGACATGAATAAAAGAAATTTGTGTATCATTGGTGGAAAAAGGGATTTTGTGTGCAGTGTGCTAATATCAATTCGTTATATTGCGCTTCTGAATTGAAGTACCGTAAATCGTGTATTAAAAGCCCAGTTGAAGCTAAAGCCCACCCCCTAAAATGCTGTAAAGTCAAAATCATGAAATAGTGGAGTTAAAGCCCATCCCTCAAATTGTCGTTTTTCTACAAAAAAAAGTATCCAAAAGTTATACGATGTGAATAAAGATACTACTGCTTGCTATGTTTACTGGCCCATTCTCCCTCCCTGTAGTAATAGTGGACTCCCTTTAGCTCCTAGCACCTGCAGAAAGCCTGGGCAAGTGGGCATCTCTCACCTAAGCCTCCTCCCTTCTTCACAGCAACTAAAACGATGTAAAAATTGGTCTTCAGAGATCGTTCAAAAGCTTCGAATTTTCTGTAATAGATGTCCAGAAAGGTTAGAAAATTGATAATGCTTGATTTAAAGCCCACCCCCCCTATTTTTGCCAAATTAACTGCATAAGCCCATGGGCATTTAATCCACGATTTACGGTAAGTAGGAGTAGGCCAATGCAACAGTTGTACTGTTTTACAAATCCGTGAAGTACACAGTAGGCCTAATTTTTTAAATACTGTATCAATTATTTGTGTGACTGTGACGTGGAATTTACACAAACCCAGTTAAACAAGAATTTTCTTGGTTAGGGTTATAACCACAGGAAATGCTGTAATATGTTGTAAAGCACATTGCAGGTCTGCACTCAAGAAGAAAAATACCAAATGCTTTTTAGGCTTATACACTTTGGTAGCTAGGTAGAAAAAAAAATAGAAAATGCTAGAATAAGCTTGAAGCACATAGAACTGAACTCATGAATACAAATGCCAAATGGGTTTAGTTCTTTTTAGGCCAATAAATTTGGTAGCTAAGGGGGATAAAATAAGTTAAGCTAGTTGCAGATAGGGATAGTCCGATATTGATATCGGTATCGGTATTATCTGTATTTATCGGTATTTTTGCCATATCGGTATCGGACCACTATAAGGCTTCCGATACAGATATTTGTTTTGCCAAGAAATACAACCGTCTTCCCTGCAAAACTGACACCAAGTGCAGCAAAAGCAAAGCCATTTGCTCAGTTTGGAATGAAAATGTGGCACTTGTTGGTTCTGCTGCTGTAAGTTTTACAACAACCAACTGAAATCTAACTAAGAAAATGAATGTACTGAAGCCATAAGTGAGAATAAGAGTAAAAATGCTGTTATTGCTGCACAGAACTTTGGATAATCTCAACAGTTGAAACCCAAGCAAAACCAGAAACCGAAGTTGCATTGTTTGTACAAAATATAAACTTTTAGTCTTGATTTGTTATTATTATCGGTATCGACATCTGTATCGGTATCGGATCGGATCGGTTTACCTTTAATCGGTATCGTATCGTATCGGTAAAAAGTCATATCGGCCGATCCCTAGTTGCAGATCTGCACTTATGAATGCCAATGGTTTTTAGGCCTATAAAATATGGTAACTAGGGAAAAATGCAGAAAATGCTGTAATAAGTTTAAGTGAAACACACTTAGCACTTATGAATTGTTTTCTTCCCACGCTTTTTTCGTGTATTTGAATTAGGCCTACTGTACACTTTAAAAAAAAAAACATTTTGCATTTGTATTCACGAGTACAGAATCTGCAATGTGCATTACTAACGTTAGGCCTATTACGGTATTTACTGTTTTTTTTTTTTCATAAGCTACCAAGTTTTTAGGCCTAGGCTATGCAATTTGGTACCCTGGGGGGAAAAAACTTAACAAATTTGGTTTTTGCAAGGCATGGAAACTTAAATCTGCACTTACTGAAGTTAATCACTACGTTTACATGACCACTTCGAAGCGCTTCAGAGCGATGCGCATCGCGTCCGTGTCGCCTCCGTGGGTCTTGTAAATAGGGATCGACCGAGTCCGGATATATCCGGATCCGGCGCCGGATAATGCGGTATCCGGCAAGATCCGGATCCGGCCATTATATTGAGCCGGATACCGGTTGCAACACAACCAAAACATGTCGCCGTAAACACGTTGCATGCCTCGGTAAAATAAATCGACGTAAAATAACTAAGCGATCTACGTGTATAAAACAATTGCAGATGTAATAAATACAGCGTAAATTAGTGCACAAAAATATACTTGGGATAATCGTATTAGGTTTTCATAACTAAAAAAAAAAAAGTTGAAATTCGACGACAACGTAAATGCGCTTACGAAAATATTCATCTTCCGTTGCAGTACATGGGATACCTTGAAACGATGGTCCTCTGGTAATTCTTCTATTACATCGTTGTTTACGGCTTCCGAAATCTTTTTTTAAGTTTTTAATACCGTAGAAGTAGTTTAGAGTTGTTTTATTCCTAATTTATATTCGCTATCGGTGATAGTTTACGGCCGCCATCGCGCTCCAATTCTCTGCCGGCTGTCTGCAAATAGACGCGCACGTGCTAGCTTCAATGGCTGTGACCTTGACTCGCTTCGCGTGACGTCATTTGCGAATGGCCCCCATCGCGATAGTGATCACGTGCTATACACGTGCCAATCGGGGAATCCCAGCTTTCCAACGCGACCAAAATGGCGGCCGTTTGTTTAGTTTTTGAGTTATGACAGCTTGAACCAAGGTCTAGTTTTAACAAACAAAAGCAATTTCACGTCAATTTTGATGACACGGCCAATAAAACATCAATTAAGGTAATTAAAAGATGATATTAAATTAAATGAATCCAAAATAGGCGTGCCAAACTACCTAATTCAGTCGGAATTACACCTCCGTTGTATGCAATGGCGGTTTTTCTTTGCAAACGGGGCTTTGAATCGAGAGTGCGTCGGGAGTTTTAGAAATGGTTTTGAAGTGGCGATAAATCGCGGTTTGGACGCCAAGGGTTAAATTCGAAAAGTAAGACGCTTTAATGACGACATCAAAACTAGCAAGAAATAATAGCATGATTAACCAAAGATGACTTCCATGTTGCAAGAGTCGAGACAGTTTTGTTTATAAAATGAAAAAAAAAATACAGCTTTTTTTTATGTTGGTTTCGTTCCATTTTTTTTGCTTTCGGTCTTTGTTATACTGTGCGCAATACAAAACGGAACGAAAGCAATTTAAAGCTGTAAATAAAAGACCTGTTGTGATTTTGATTTTGCTTTAATGCAACCAAAATTCAATAATTTTAATCTAAAATAAATAAGTGGACTACATTCTGGTTTCACAAATATTGCAAAATTTTGCTAATTATTTTTCGAAATGAAGCAGTAGACTAATCAATGAGAAATCCTTCAACTAGAAAAATGTTTTCTGACTGTTTAACCTAATGAGTGCTTTGTTTGTTTAAAAAAAAAAATTTGCAGAATTGGCAACATTGCAAAAACAGTTCTGTAGCCTAAATGCAATTATACTGTACTGGTACTCATAATAGCGTAAGACTTCTACGTGTTTAATGTAAGAAAATAATGTGAAACAAAGCGAAAATTAACACCATAGCTGCAACTTTAAGGGGGGAAAATAAAACGGCTTTATTTCGTTTTTGTGTGTGGATTATCCGGTACCGGTCCGGATCCGGCACCTAGATCCGGAACCGATCCGGCACTGACATCATATTATCCGGAACCCACCGGGATCCGGCAAAACGGTATCCGGTCGATCCCTACTTGTAAACAGCCGTTCGTGGCGCTTTCTCTGTTCGTGGCGCATTCCCCCAATGCGCTTCACGGAGGTGGTTTCATAATCCGTATCGCATCGTCTTGCATGTAAACACTCGCAATCGCATTGAGCCGTTGGAGAAAGCATGGTAAAGATGGCGGACACAGTTACGCCACCCACGTAATTTGTGCTGGTGCCATTCGAGTTTTAGGTAAATAAACTGAAAATGAGTGTGCATGACTAGGAAGACCACTAAGTTTTAATTACAGTTGGTTACTTGGGTCTAAGCTGACCTAGTTTACAACATGCAGGGGGTAGAGCAGCGTGGGACTTGCTCACTCTTTGCCAAAGGGAGGGCAGGTAGAAAGGGTTTTCCGATCGCACTGGTCGAATCGCCTTCCTTAGCGGATTGGCCTTAATCGCGATCTTTCGTCTTGTAAACAGGTGCCGTTATTTGATGCGCATTTGAAAGCGCATCGCTAGAATGCGCTTTCTTGTGGCCATGTAAACGTAGTGATTGTCGTATGTGCCACACCTGAAAACTAAGTATGGTCACTGGGGTAATGTAAGGCAATTTAATAACTACTGTTTCTTATTTGTAGGCGTCACTAACCCCTCAACAACAGACTGTGCTTCAACAGCTGCAACACCAGTTCCGTTTAATGCAGCAGTATCAACATCAAATGCGGTTGCAACAGCAACAAAGGCAACCCACGCCACCTCACCAACATTCTACGCAACCACAACAGCAGTTGTCACCTCAACAACAATTGCCGTTACGGCCAGGAATGAATTCCAGCGGTCCTCAACCTTTCTTACCTCAGCAGCAACCTCTTGTGCAGCAAACACATCAGCCATTGCAGGTATGCAATACCGTAAATTGTGTAATAAACCCCCATGGGGTTATGGCTAAAATCTGGGATTGGTGTTGAAAAAAAATTACCCATGTTTCTAACCTTACTTTATGTCCAGGGACTGAGTTCACTCCATCATGGGAAAAGTCTGCAATTATGTGATCATTTACATTCGTGATTTGAATTCAATCTAACATTAACACAATATCTTTATCTCATTTATTCACAAATTTAGGTTAATAGCTTGTCACTCCTCCAAAATCCTATACCTCTTAACTCGTCCATGTTGATCCTTTTTAACTTTGTACACCCATTTGGTACCTAGGATCTTCTTGCATTTTGGAGGGTGTACTTCCTCGTACACAACACGACGTCTGAAAGATTTCAGTTTCTTCTTTCATGGATTCGCGGCCAGGCATGGCGAATCGGCAGAGTTGTCGAAATGCAAGCTCTTTGAGCACCGGGCGCAGAAGGTGCACTATTATTTGCCTTCTTCATACTTCAGCGATTGGCCGTACATCTCCCCGGGCAACCCGGGAGAACCCCCTAAGGCGTTGTTCGCTAAAGTGGAGGAGATTGCACGCGAACAAATTTTTCTTATGCAATCGGCCATGCTGCACTGCTCCTTTCTGGGCACAAGAGGCCAACTGCGGGACGGGGGTAGGCCTATCGTCACGGGGAAGAACTTGCTCCATCATGATGCCAGCATCCTTGATTTCCGTAGTCTCCCAAGGCCAACAATTACGCAACCTTCAAAGAAGCGGAATACCTGTTAGAGGTCGTTGCGATGGACTACGACTCCAGTTTACTCAAACCATCCTTCATTCGGATTTCCCTCAAGCAGTTCGAGGCAGTAGAGCGGCTCCTCAGCATCGGGACGCGAGCAGTGTCGCATGCGGAGCTCTTTGCGTCAGCGGCGCTTGTCGCACTCCAGTCCTCTACCAGAACCCCAGCCGTCAACCAGGACCAGAGTTTCTTACCTGACTGCATCGACTTTCTATAGCAGGTGGTCGAATTTCTGAAGGAGGCTTTTGACTGGGGCTCTGGGACTTCATGACCGGACCAATCCCCAGAAAAAGGACTCGGGCGAGCCAAAGAATTTTTCTTTCCAACAGCGGCCCTTTCAGGACCCTGGTTTCTCATCGGGGACCCGACCGGGGTGGGGGGATCGCAGCAGGGTTTCAAGGGGAAAGACGATCAACAAGGCCAGCATGAACTAGAGGCCTACCAAGAGGTCAGCCAGTTCTTCCAACAACACAGGAGGAATGGGAGAGGGAGAGGACATTCTCGGTGACGCCTGCTGGGCACCGCCTCCTCTCTTTCACCGGCAGGCACCACCCATACCATCCTTTCCTTCTCTCTTCCCCCCCCCCCCCACGCCACTTCCCCATGTGACAGTTAGTTACGGGTGATCCCTTCGCGCTGGCCATCATTAAAGGAGGTTACAGGCCCCCCTTCGCTTTGACCCCAGCGCTCGTCGCCAGGCGGTGTGGATGCTTGTCCAGAGGGACACGCACCTGGAGGCCGAATTGGCTGTTCTCCTGGAGAAGGGCTCCATCCAAGAAGTCCCGACCGATGAGTGTTGTTTTTCCAGTTTGGCAAGGATCATTATGAAGAAGGGGGCGGCCAGAGGGTGATTTTCAACCTGTCACTTTGAGATGGGGGGGAGGGGGGCACGCACCACACGCACGTGCGCGCGCACACACACACCAACCAACCAACCAACCAAACCCCCCCCCCCCCCACCCCGGTTGATCAGGGAGACATTACAGTGGGGCGAGTTCACAACTTTGTTGGATCTATAGGATGCGTATTTACATGTGCCCTTGCACCCTTCCAGCTGCAAATTTTTCAAGTCCGTGGGAAGGCTTACAAGTTCCTTGTTCTATTCTTTGGGCTGAGCACGGCCCCGCGTGTGTTCATGTCCTGTGTTCATGTCCATCCTGCGGCCTGTGCTGGGTTTTCTGCGCAGCGCTCAAGTGATGGTCCACGGCTATCTAGACGATTGGCTCCTACGACACCTTCAGGAGGAGGCCCTTCGTCGGCAGACGATGTTAACCAGCAACCTCCTCGGCTTTGGTGTCAATGCGAAAGAAGTCCAGGATAGACCCGGCGCAGTCCTTCACGTTCCTGGGGTCGAGTTTCCAGACGGTTCCCTTCAGCGTTCAGCCCTCCGCCGAGCGGATCGTTGGCATGTGGACGGATCCACGAGCTCCTCAACAGCGGTGAGACTACAGCTTAGTCGCTCAGCAGGGAGATGGGGCGGATCGTTTCGATAGCAGACTTGGTTCCCTAGGCTCCTAGCCTCCATGGTTCTGGAAGACGGCGTGGCAACCACGGAACTCCTGGGAAGATGTCATCCCGCTGGACACGCTACCACTCCTGACACTGTTTTGGTGGGGCCAGCCAGCCAGCCATCAGATTCGCCCCGAGGTCCCAGAGAGGGATGCGTTCATGGATGCGTTCATGGATGCGTTCCTGTCAGGTTGGGGAGCCCGTATGGGAGCTGGCAGCTGTTAGTGATATGGAGCAATGCAGAAACCCAACTCCTCATAAACATCCTGGAACTTCCGGCCCCTTCGTCCAGGGAGAATCAATCGGGGGTCCTGTCCGACGACACATCGACGGTGGCCTACATCAGGAGAGGCAATTCTCCGGCTTTGCATCGTGTGCAGTATCACTGTCCTCCCCCGCCATATCGCAGTGAAATCCAACGTGGTGGCGGTCCAGCTCTCCAGACAGAACAGGACATCGCCTGCGGAGTCGACTTTGTACTTGAGGGTGTGCCAGATACTTTTCGCCATGTGGGGTCGCCTGATTGTCTACCTGTTCGCCACTTTCCTGAACGCCCAGCTTCCCTAGTTTGTGTCACCGTTCCCAGACGACAGAGCATGGGGCACGGACACCTTGATAAAGAAACTTGAAAGTGTGCAGAGACTGTTTACAAAGTATTTACCAGGTATGAAAAACTTAACCATATGACAAACGTTTGGCGGCTCTCTCCCTAGAGAGTCTGTATTTCGGACGATGCCAGACTGACCTACACACCTGCTACAAACTGGTGCGAGGCTCTCCATACCAGGGCCCAGGTTCACCATTAATTACATGTAAAGCAAATTTGCGTACTCGTGGGCACAGGTGGCGCTTCGATTGGCACAGGGTAAGAATAAACTGTAGACATAACTTCTTCCTGTTGCGTGTTGGAAAAAAATGGAACTCTCTTCCTTCGGAGGTGGCAGAGGCGGAAAATTTAAAAATATTTAAAACGAGACTTTCACTTTTTAGTAAGGACAAAAAGTATAATTTTTACTGATCACTGTTGACGTTAGTGTAAAACTGTATCCATTTTTATTGATAGTTTTTTTTTTTTTGACGATAGTGTACTACTATATTTCTTTTTAAGCGGTAATGACGTAAGTGGCTGCAAAAGTTGCCCTGCCATTTCCCTTCCATTAATGGATAAATTATTATTATTATTATCATTGTTATTATTATTATTTTTATTGATGCTGTCCTGGAATGGGATCTCAGCGTACCTGTTGCCACTCTTCCAAAAGGTCCTCTCGAATATTTGTCAGTGCAAGGGGAGGTACATCCTGGTCGCTCCGAACTGTTGAGCAGCAGGCTGGTACTTGGACCTGCTGGAATTGTGGAGGGAGGGCCCAGTTCCCCTCCTGACAATTGAGGACCTGCTCATTCAACACCAGAGCAGGTATCTACACACAGCTCCGGCCAGGACTACCATCTGCTCTCTGCCTCCCAAATTCACAGCTGATGGATTCCTCCATCCTCAAACGCAAACAACCGGTCGCTCCGGTCTCGGGTTATACCTCCGCTTGGCTAGCCTCTATGCCAAAAAAGCAACGAACTTCAATTGTTAACTCCGGTCCTTCACGCCGCCCGGACCCCGCTCCGCCTTTACCTCCTCCACCGGTCCTTCCTCCAGTCGAAGACGACCGCTCCTCCTTGTACACAGGGGAGAACAATTCCTACTACTCCCATGACCCACCTTCATCTGTTATTGAACACGTTTCTCGGCTATCCTGATCTCGCCGACATCCCTATATCAGAACTCTTACAGACGATCGAAGGGATCATACCAGACTGCTTCTTGTATAAACCCAGCCCCGATCCGGCCTCCTCAAACAAGAACAGAGGCCTTGCAACGGGATTTGGCTTCGGTCTACAAGTCTGGCCTCCTCACCAACCACCGCTGCTTGGTCAATCCACTACACTACTAGCAACACTCCTCCACACCGGTGGGATCCTCCTTAGCAATGGATCGCCCGTAGAACTGGATAAGGATCCTCCACCTCCTTGCCCGAGAATAGAGACCTTTTTCTTTTGACCAATTGGCGAAGGGACCGCCAATACTAGGAACTTCAATACTTACCCACCATCCTAGTTCCTTACTGCTGATGCCAAGTTGGATTTTAGTTCAGCATTGTTCCTTCCCCGCCGAGCCGCTGTACCAGTTTACGTTCTGCGCGACAACGACCGTCTGCTCTGTCTGGGTGTCTCGGGCAGCCTCTCAGGCCGACGTACTAAGCACGGCTGCTAACGCCCTCTGTGAACGCCTATTCACCGATCCGCCTCCTGAGGATACACGCCAGTTGGCCCTGCTCATTAATCAGGTCTTTAGGAAAGGGTGCTTCGCTTCTTACCACGCCATGAATTGGTTTACTCGAGCCCTTTTCAACTCCACCTTACTACTCAGAGAAATTGCCCTCAACACAATGTCTAAACTGCGTGATTCTACACACCACATCCTCCGGAACCAGCCAATCCACGAATCGGAGCCTCTGTTCCGAGGACTGATCCCAAAACTAGCACCTCACCTTGACATCTCTCGCAAGCCGCGACCCCAAAATCTCCAATTTTCTCGTCAACGATCCGCCTCCAACACACGCAATGATCCTCCCAAGGAACACTGGTCTACTCCCCGATCCCAAGACGTCGCTCCGCCATCGACGCCACGATCCTCCTTGCCCTTTCCAACGCGCACCCAGGGCTGCAGACGATCCCTGTGCCAATCCTCCACCCCGGATAGGAAGCAACGATCCTCTTCCCGTCCCCGATCCAAAGGTCGGTCCCACTATTGACACTCCACCTCCCCCTCAAGTTGTAGGGGGTCGGCTTCAATTCTATGTCAATGCTTGTCAAGCTATCACCACCGACCCTGTGAACGACGAATTCTGTCCAAAGTTCTTCCGCTATCCCCCCTTACAATCCCCTCCTTGGGACATGGAAAGTCTACCATCCCCTCCACTCCGAACCGAAATCACTTCCCTCATCGCAAACCATGCGATCAAACCAGTGCCATATCCTATCATACCGGGTTTTTACCGCAGCATCTTTCTGTGCATAAAGAAGTTAGGGGGCTCGCGGCTAATACTCAACCCCCTCAATCAATACGTGTCCAATCCGCATTTTCAAATGGAAACCACAGCATCGTTCTGCGCTTCACTCCTCCAAAACGACTGGACAGATTCGTTGGACCTTGCAGACGCCTACCTTCACATCCCGCTTCATGCCTCTGTCCAGCACCTCTTTCATTTTATTTTTGACGGAACCGTTTACGAGTTCCTATGCCTCCCGTTCGGTTTGAACGCCGCACCCGGAAATTTTACCTTACTTCTACGACCAGTGCTAGCACACCTTCATCAACAAGTCATCCGCATTCCTTGACGATTGCCTCTTACCACATCACGATCCGCATGTCCTCTGCTCCAATCGAACCGAATTAGGGCTGGGCCTCAGTCTCCCCAAATCCCACTTAGACCCGGCTCAACGGTTCATGTTCCTCGGAGTATTCTTCGACCTCACTCAAGCCTCAGTCATGCCGTCACCAGAACGCATTGAGAACCATCTCTCCGCAACACGAGCCTTCCTTCACTCACCTTCCGAGAACTTGCGTCTATCATAGGGACCATCGACTCATTTGCCTATCTCGTCCCTTATGGCAGGTGGATGGCCTGACCTCTGTACCATTATTGACTGGAAGAGTGGGGCAATCCTCGAGCTGCACTCCAACTTCCGGCCAGGATCCCCAGTCCATCCTTCCCGCTATCAACTCTTCATTGGTGGATGGACATCCTTAACATCACTACAAGTGTCCCGCTTCACGAACCGCTTCTTTAGATTCACCTATTCACAGACGCCTCTATCGGGATGGGGAGCCCACGTCAACAACATGACCATCTCTGGCAAATGGGATCCGAGCCTCACGGATCACATTAATGTACTAGAGCTACTAGCCGTTCTTCTCGGCCTCCACTATTTCCAACATTACCTTGCGGGCCAAGTTATCCAAGTACATATCGACAATACCACTGCCATTGCCTATCTCAGGAAAGGCGGGGGGGACTCGATCCCCAACACTCCATTAGGTCAGGTCGGAAATTTTTTGTCTTTGCATTCAGCTTCAGATCTGGCTCCTTCCGCTCCACATTCCCGGCAGCCTGAATGTCATTGCCAATTCTCTGTCCCGACGCACTCCGCCGAGTGCCCCCTTTGCGCCCCCCCCCCCCCCCTTCCCCAGCGTCGTCCCTGTTTAAGAATGACAGACCTCTCCATCGTCCTCTCTGCACTCCTCGATCCGCCATATGAACCTATGGCTTCCTGCTCCCTCAACCACCTGACTCGGAAGACGGTTTTCCTCGTCACCATTGCTGCTTGCTAACGATGTAGTGAAGTACAAGCCCTATCATCTACACCAGCAGATTGCTTCTTCTAGACAACTATTCTGGCTTAACCCTCACCCCACGAGCCTCGTTCCGCGTGAAAACTCAAAGGCCTGAGGATCGCACCAGGCCTTTCATCATCCCTTCTCTCTCCCTGATTCTAGGTGAGGATCGTGAACGAACTCTTTGCCCAGTCCGGGCACTTCGGTTCTACCTCAAAGACTCCAAACCCATACGGCACGGCCGTACTCAGCTTTTTCTGCCTTTCACACGTAAGACCGAGGTTGCCTCTCCCCGAATGATCGCCACCTGGTTAAAATCTGTCATTGTTCAGGCCTACAATGGCCTAAATATCGACTGCACTGAAGAAGGTATTAGGGTTACAGCCCATGAACTTCAAGCAATTTCTGCATCATGGCCAAACTTAGTAATATTCCCGTTACCGAAATCATGGAGGCTGCCTCCTGGCGCAGACCTTCTGTGTTCTCTTCACTCTACTTCCGAGATGTCTCGGCAAGCCGATGGACTATATCGCATCGGGCCCTTTGTTGCCACCCAGCGAGTTCTCTAACCCCTCGCACTACCGACTATTTTGTGTGGGAAACCGCTCGGTACCCTGAGGGGGCTTTGTCAGATGGCGCCAGCCGCCTTGATGAAGTCTGCGGACTGCTTAAAATAAGGTAATGTACTGGTTGATTTTGGTTTCTCTGGGCACTAGAGAGGTTCGAAAAGATTAGCATAGCCGCTCCGATCGAGTTTATATAGGAAGGAGGCTGCGTAGAGGGAAGTGACGCTGTCTTCGAATTTCTCTAGTTCACAAGGTTCGCACAAGGTGCGTGAATTTGATAAAAAGAAATTCAAGGCCTTGAATTCCTTGAAATTATTAACTACATCCTTGAAAGCCTTTAAATTAATTTTTTTGGTCATAAATATATTTTAAATTGTGTTGTTCCGTACACTTTCAGTCACTTGTTTACTGGGTTATTTAAAACCAATAAGAATAAAAAAAAAGCTGCGGAAAAAAAGCCAATGGGAAAAGAGCTGCAGGAAACAAGTCGAAGGCAAAAACGTTTTCTGGTGAAACTCCGTACCTTGCCTGGTGAAATTCGAGCCAAGCAACTAACTTACAACTTATAACAACAACCCCCTCTCCAAAAAAAAAAAAACGAATTCCTTCACATTTTTTCGGCGCAGAATTAAAACATCAATATTTTAGTGTTTGGTGAAATGTTGGCTCTTCCCCAGTAAAGCTAGGCTGAATTTGAAGCTGAGTAGCCTCATTTGAGAGTCAGCTTGTAAATGTTGATGTATAAATGTGTCTGGGAAAAGTCCTTGAAAGTCCTTGATTTTTTGTGTGTGAAATCTTATGCGAACTCTTGAGTTCAAACAGCATTGTGAGAAGGCGAATGCTTAAAATAAGGTAATGTATATTTTTAAGAGGCAATAGAAACCAAAATCAACCAGGTAATACTGGTATTTTGGAGTGTTTGAACTGCAACCAAAGAGACATCTGCAATAATGGGTTTGTTCCAACAAACATTTTGCTGAAACGAGGGACTACTCTACATAACTAATAACTAAATATTATACATTTTCATATTTTGTTGATCGTGAAATAAAAAAAATAAAAAGGGGTGGGTATTGTTTTCGGTGCAGCCTTAGTAATTATGCATTTAGCCATGTTTGCCTATTCCCACCACCGCCCGGGGTAACGCACAACATGGTTACTGAATATTTTTAATAAAAAAAATAAACGCTGAATTTTACCACAAAATCACACCAGTAACACCCCCTCTCTCTCCACCCTCCCCCCCAATCACAGACCACACCTGCCCACCCGCCGTTCCGGTGCTAAGATGACTTTTAAACAGTTCTTTTTTTGGAAGAGTTTTTTCTACGTATTCTTTCTTGCTGGTTACTATATGCAAATGTCAGTCCAGAAAATTTAACGCACAATTTCAGATTACAGGAATCTCACCAGATTCTTGCTGAAATTTTTATCGATATGAGCTTTCAGAGTAAAAACCGCTACGGTATTTTTAATACTATATGCAAAATATTAAGTTTCTTACTATCTGCAAAATACTAACCTTCAGTATGTGCTTAAATCACTTTGGTTTGCCTATTTAATGCCCGATGCAATTTAAAACTCGCCCCGTTTTAAATATCCATAAGATTAGTTCGGGTAATCCTCCCTAGGGTCGCTAGTGGCGCTTCCCTTATATTCTGGGTTTAGTACCCTGGTTATCACTTCACTTCGGGCATCCGTGTAAGACACACGGACACTCTGTTTGCTGTTTGTTTGGCGAAATACGCTAAGAAAACGCCCAAAACGCCACCAATATGGCGGTTGCTTTAAAGCTCTGGAATCGTGGCCAAAGGCAACGTTTTCCGTTTTGTGCTTGCAAGAAGACCCCACAAGACTTTCATCCTGCGTGCGGAAATTGCAGTAAATCTAATTTGTGGATGTTCGAAGACATGCTGGAAGACACATTTTATCGGATGAGAAGTATTTTTTGAAGTTTATTGTCATGCCTTAACTAACCAGATTGCGTTAGGCCTAAGAGTTTGCACGATCTCTTAAATTGTCCTTCTTGTTGATTCCGTTTGGACCACTTTAGTTTTCGTTCTCAGACGTCATTCTGCTACTTCTTTCTTGAATTCTTTTACTTAGGAAGTTTTATTATTCATTAAAAACTTGCACGTATCCTTGTATGCATTTGAACTTCCGCTGGCGTACGCACGGCGTATTGCGTAATTCGCCCTGACGTGTTTGACTGCTGCATGTTGCTCTCCGGTTTCGATAGCGCGAAAATCTTTGCCGTCTTTAACCCTTTTAGGCCTACGCCATTTTTTCAATTCTCGTGCAAAAAAGCCTATGGCTGCAACATGGCTGCCATGAACAAGTTGCATGCCTCATGAAAATTAATTGTAATAAAAAAACTATGCGGTCTAGGAGTATAAAAATTGGCAGACGTAATAATTATATTGTAAATTA
Source organism: Lithobius niger (assembly GCA_023313725.1). Taxonomy (NCBI): domain Eukaryota; kingdom Metazoa; phylum Arthropoda; class Chilopoda; order Lithobiomorpha; family Lithobiidae; genus Lithobius; species Lithobius niger. Next base: position 19,286 of record JAHWFP010117581.1, on the reverse strand, counting down.
TTGACCAGAAACATAATTGGGACCATCGTCCTACGTTTTCATTATTTAAAAAAATCGTTAAGTTCGACTACGTGAACAGCGATAACGAAAGTTTCAACTTACAGTACTCAGAATGATAACATCCACTCGATATTCTACAGTCACAACGTGTTATTACTTCAGAAATCAATATTTTATGTTTTATTACCGTAAAAATAGTTTAAAGTTGCTTTATTTCTTCGAGATTCACGATCGATTACAGCTCACTACCAAATCGTTGCCAGACGCCATAATGACCGGCTGCCCGCAATGCGACGCGCTGCTGCTGGCACCAATGGCTGCGACCTTGACTCGCTTTGCATGACGTCACTCGCGAACGGCCGAAGAGTCACGTGTAACGAACGAGCCAATCAGCACTCGCGATAGCTCGGGAGGCCGAAGCGTTTAAACAACGGTCGTTGAAATAGGACATTTCATTGGCGGAATATAGGCAGTGATGTTGGAGTTGATGACGTCATTTTTCGTGGGTCAGAAAATTGGGAATCCCCTCTCTCGAACGCGACCAAGATGGCGGCTGTACGTTGCATTGTTCCGGAGATACGATCGTTTGAACCAAGGGCTATTTTCAGCAAATAAACGCAATTTCACGTCCATTTTGGCGACAATGCCAACAATAAAATTGACTTAAGGTAATAAACAGATGATATTAAATTAAATTAACCTAAATAAACCGAAAATATACGTTCCAAGTTACGTAATTCAATCGGAGTTACGCCTCCGATGTACGCAATAGGAATTTTTTTTTTAACAGGGTGTAGAAGTCGGCTGAACCGGGCTAACGATACTTCGTCGTGTCGGCTTTTTCACAGTGGAATTGCGATGACGATATATCGTTGCTTAGGCCTAAAAGGGTTAACACTGATGATTTTTCGTTTTCGTTTAAAGCAGATGGAGTTAAATTTTATTTAGTAATCCCCATTTCAACTTATTTTGGTTGATTAATAAAACGGAAGAATTTGATTTTAATTGTTTAATTCCTTTCTTGGCGCTGCATTTAGGCTTCTTTAGCCTAGCGTCCTTGGTTGGAGCGTCATGCATGTGATAACGTTGCTGTATTATCCGATCGTTAATTTTATTTATGTTAGTGCAAGATTAAATCGTAAGATCAGAGGTTGTTGGATGAAGTGTCAATAATTCCCTCCCCTATAAATCCGTTCGGAGACTCCATTGGAGTTGGGTGCAATTTTGCATGATCGGAACTACAAATGATGACATGACGTCGCGAGGGAATTATTTCTGCTTGCCGACAGGACACGATTGTTAATCTGGGGCAAAGCAGATTAGGGCCTAATGATCCTGAGAGATCAAGAATTGGTGGAAGTCTCTAGGCAAACGAACACGATCGTGCCGGAGCCTAAGAGACAGAGCTGAATTGTTGCAACAGGAAGACAATTAAAATGCGACATTAGCTCTAAAATAATCACCAAAATAAGCGGCGACGCACAGCCCAAAGTGCATTCGTTGATTTAGGTCCTTCCACATGGTTTTCTGACCACGTCAGGTCGAATGGAAAACAGTGGTAAATAAAATAACACTTCTTCGACAGGTAAGTACCTCTTGTGTTGGTTATCTTGATGGCGTTTTTGAGAGCACTGGGTGAAAATCAATACGCTCTTACGCCCATACGCCCAAACGCCATTTCTTTCACGATACGGACGGAAATTAAAGAGCACTTGGCTGAAGTCACTTCTGCTGTTAACCTTTCTGCATTCAGCTGTCTCTTTTCGCTGTATTGACGAAAATTAAAAGAAATAGGTGGAATTGCTCAATGTTTCATGAATATTGTTTCATCAATGTGGTGATGACCGTAATAAAACGCGCAGTAAATTAACAAACATGTAATGTTATGTGAACAGCAAGGGGTCAAACTTAATGATCTTTGGGCAAACTGAGACGCTTGAGCCGCAGCCTAAGGGTAAGAGCAGGACTGTCGCAACTAACGAGAATTTAAAGCGGCACGCATCCAGATGCTCAAACTCCACTTAAAAACCCTCCGACTGTGGCAAGATCGCAAGGAAGATTACGAGTGAAACTATTACAGGAAGTAATTAAAGACCCTATTTCTGAGTTGGATAAATCGTTATTTCAACTTCAGAAAGATTGTGAACTACAACTGTCTAACGCAACGTTGCCAAGGATTTTAAGGGTCACGTTTTGAGTCTCAAAACATTGCCACAAAATATTTGACATCACTTGAATTACGGATTTTCACGTGATTTTCCCTATCCTGTTGACGTTCAGAGTTGCATTCATATTTTTCACCCTCCGAATGTTCTGACAATTGACAAACGACTAAAACTTAGGCCTGAATAAAATCATTTCAACTGCATCCTGAATTTCCATGCGCAGGTATGAACAATGTCAATCACAAGGCCATCTTTAGTTTTTTGACGCAGGTAGTCATGCCACAGTTAAATCGTCTCCCCCCCCCCCCCATGTCCCACGGCTGAGCTAGTGGACATTCCCACTCTTTCACTCTTGATATGGTAAATCCATCAATGAGCTGGGCCACACAACTCACGCGATGGCCAGGCCTATTTTTGCAGGTTAGAATTAGGTTCTTATGCACGGAAATGGAGAAAATTGACAAATTTGTCAATGAAAATGGAATTCACAGTAATGGCAGTTATAATGATTTTAGATGAATGAAAGTTCATGATGAAAGGGTTGACTGGAACTTTGGATTTTTTGAAGGTTTGGTTGGCGTGCAAGCCGACCGTCCTTGTGCTACGAACCGCTTCAGATGGGAGCCCATGCGTTCGTGATGAAGGTTTTATCTACCCTTTTCAAGGGCTGCTTCCGAAGGATTTCTCTAATTCTGTGAACTTTCACACTATGTATGAAAAACAGTGGTGTGATGCCAGATTCGGGCACCATCCCTAACCACTGTCTCTCTCTGCTTTACGACATGCGTTTTTTGCGACACTCGTCCTTCAAGTCCAACTTGCAATTTGGTCTCCGCTAGCTTCCCATCATGGCTTCAATTGGACATTCATCCTTGCTTTGCAATGCTGCACACGCCATACCCCGTGTGACATTGATTTTTATGTAAAGGGATGTCCTTTCAGGGTGTGTAGGGCCACAATGTTAATTAGGGTAACTCACTTGTCTACAAGTGTGTAAATGAATCTGGTTCTTCCCAGAGGTTTTCTAAACGTATCATGGTTCCTAGGTGACAGCGATAAATATTATCACGGTTATTCCTCTTTCTTGACCTCATTCTTCGGAATTAAAATTGGAACAGGGTTTGCTTAAACGTAGACGCCATTGTCGTCAGATGCACTTTAGGTGGATAGAATATTTACGTCACCCAATCTCCTTCCCACCTTAGGTTGGTGAAGGATAGTACAACCGTACAACGGTATGTTCCGAATGTATTACTGAGGCTTAATCACATTTCACCCAATGGAAAATGGTGGAAATTGCACCTTCACCATCCTCTATAATTTTTAGGCCAAAATTTTTCTGTCTCCTACCTTTTGCCTACTTAGGTGGTGTAGGTAGAACGCCCTAACATAACGAGAGTTACGGTGCTTTACTTTGAAAGGACGTTATCGGGCTGTTAGGTCCCTACGTGGGTCCTCCGTTCAAGCCCTACCATCTCTTCTTTCAATGGGAAGCGTACTTACGATTTTTCGACGGATGGGCGATTTGCCACAAGCTCTTTTCCCTTTCATCTTTAGATTTAATAAGAGGACTCATCGACCTTCTCGTTCGGGCCCCTCCCCCTCAAAGGGAACTGTTGTTTTATAGTTTGGCGACATTCTGTTCACTAAAATCTGTGGATAGAACTCTTCAGGCCGACGGAAACGCCTTCACTGTGGTTTCCTTTCGTAAAACAGAACACCTTTCGGTGTTACGGAATTTTAGAAGGGGAACGGTTTTTTGTGTCCCTTGTCGGGAAATGTTTTTAGCGTTATAATTTGTCAGAACAAACTTGTTCGTCTACTACTTGTTTCGTCGCAACGAGGTGCTGAGCGTTCTGTTGACCTTCTTCCTACCAACGTTTCTTAACGCCTTGAACCCCGTTGCTGCCTCATATCTGCCTCCCCGCTCAAGGTGAACCTTGAGTGACGCCATATAAGGTGCAATGTGGAACATCTGGCTCTTTCAAAGGAGAGTCAAGCGTTCTAGAAGTACGCTACAGAAAGGCTTTCTGTTGATGCAAACACTGACCCTTCAAACGACATGTCAAGGTAGGTCTAGCCGGGGACTTCGTCAGTCAGGATGATATAATGGAATAAAGGTATTAAAACAGGGGCGCCTTGGGCCCCCTCTTTCATGTTTCGTGTTAATGAATGAGTAGTGAATCTATTCGGGTCCCACGACATCCGCTCCCACTCCCCTAACTATAAGGGGTGTGAGAACATAGGTGGAATTCTGCTTCTCTGCACGTCACGTCGTGAAACACCACTAGATGATGATGTGGCTGCGTGTTCATGGAAAACATTCATCCCCCACTACCTGCGCGATGTCAGTGCTTCGAGAGGTGAAAGGATGTTACAAGAACATTAGACTCTCACCGAAAGAGAGCTGCACACTGATGAGTTTATTAAGTATGAAATGCAAAGTTGTTAAAGAAAACTCACACACAGGAGAAAGCGACACTGTAAAGAGTTTCGCAAAGTGCATGTGGTACAAACTGGGATGGCTCCACATTTGCACAATTGTTTGGCACTTCACAGTGAACAGATAATCTGGTACAGTGAAGTTGTAACACTCTTACTGTAAAGCAGTGAAGAGATCATAAAGAAGGCACCAGCAAGTTAAGGTGGGAAATTTTCTTAAATTAACCCTTTCCTTCACAGATAACGCTTTTATACGCTTCTCCATTCTCACCCGTACGCATTTTTACGCGTTTGGTATCTCGCACGTCAATTTACTGAAACATAATCATTAAGCAGTTAGGTTACATTTTTGAAGGCATGGTATAGACGACGTAGATTTAGTTGGGCTGTTTGCAGTGGAGGGATTCGGTCTGGCAAACTAAGCAAACATTTAACAGTTATGAAATATGTTTCAGAATTTGTTACTATGCACGTACTTGGGAACGATGCACTCACTCGCTACACACGTCAGTGGGAAATCAAGAATTGCAATGTTATTTTTTGAAAATTCGATTTATAAATTAGTGTTTCAGCAAGCGCACAAAAATAATTATCGGTATGGCGTATGTTAGTCTCAGTAGAGTCGACCATTAGGCTAAAAATTTGCCATTATCTCAACGTCACTTCGATAGCGTCCACGTACAAGGGAGCGGCCCATCTTAAAGCTAATCCAAAAAAGCACCAATTTTTCTGCTTCGCGTTGCTTCGAAGCACTTTCTCAGCGCCTGCAAACGGAACAGTCATGAGCGCTTCATCAAACGAAGCGCTCACGCAAACGGGACAGTGATTTTGATAAGCTGAAGCGCTTTGCCAAACAGAACGTACGGATTATTGTCTAGGAAAGATAACGAGTCTCAAAGGGTTGTCCGGGTGTGATTTCACATTCCCAGTGGAATCCAAATTGATGAATCAGTTACCCGAAGTTGTGCCTAGACCCAGGGCAATGAACGCTTCAGGTCCAGTTATTTTTCCTGGAGGTTCGGGCTAAACACTAGTCCCCACGCCTAGTCTCACTTCTAGTCCCCATGCCTCTGTCAACCTAGGGAAGTGGGTCTACCAAGTCTTGATGACCTAGGACCATGGTCTTATCCACCTACCACGCGGGTAATCTCTCTTTCAATGGACATCCTTCAACAAAAGTTTTCAACTGTGGCTGGTGCTGCCACACTGGAGAACTCTCATTTTCAGTGACAAGCCTTGTACACGGTGGAAAATGGGGAATGCCAACGTATTGACTTCTGCGCAATGGAGAGTGGTCAGTCATAGACAGTGCAGGGGTGTTGTGATTGTGGAGGATTTCATGTTTTGTTGGAAGCTGACACTTATTGTCAAATTGGCACAGCGTGTAAACTGGGTACAACAGAAAACCCTATCACATAATGCATATGCATGTCGGTGAGCAGAGCTTCTGCAAAGCTGATGATGCGAAGCAACCTGTTCACAGAATGTGGTGTACTTCGAGAGCAGTAAACGCCTGCAGGTTTAAAGGGGTAGGAATTTTGTGTACTCTCTCGTTAACTGTGTTGATAAGTGTCAGAGTGTGCTATGTTGAATGAGGTGGAAATCTCCAAGTTTAGTGGGTTCGTGCTGTCCCTCCTACCAATAGGACAAAGTCGGCACATACTGAAGGATAGTATTTTGCAGATAGTAAGAAACGAAAATTTTAACAAGCTTAAAATTAGTTTTTACTATCCTAAAATACTTACCTTCAGTAGAACCCACCCATCCTCCCCGCTTCACGAACCCGCTGCTAACCATGTGTTACAACGGTCAAAGTGAAGTGATAACCAGGGTACTAACCCCAGAATATAAAGGAAGTGCCACTAGCGACCCTAGGGAGGATTAGCTAAACTAATCTTATGGAGATTTAAAACGGGGTGAGTTTTTTAAATAGCCAAATCAAAGTGATTTAAGCACATATTGAAGGTAAGTATTTTTAGGATAGTAAAAACTAATTTTAAGCTTGTTAAAATTTTCGTTTTTTTTTTTTTTTAGGGTATCCATATGCAAGCCAAACATCCCTCATTTAACCAAACTCAGTTTTCACGTGGAATCCCCAGTGCTGGCTATGCTTCCACTTCGGTTCAAGCCCAGTACGGACAACCTCCAACTTACCCTGTGGACTTCCGTCCACCTCCCCGAGTTACCAACGGAGTGCCTTACCCGCCTACAAACCGGCCGAGTGGTCCTCTTTCGTCTACCTTACGTCCTGGAGTGGATGGATCTGCTGCAAGGGTGGCTGTACCCCAGTTGCGGCCTTTCAGCAGTGGTGGTGGATCTTCCTGTTTGCAGGCAGACCCCGGTGTTGGTTTAGGCCTAAGTACGACTCAACAAACAATGATGACAACAGCGAGATTGGTTGGTTCTCATTTGTCACAATCTGTACTGACGACGACAACCTCTAGTTTAGCTGACGCCGGTGTAACAGAGCAAGATTTGCAAGCTTTGTTATCGCAAAAGGACATGGCGACGTCGCTGGCCGAGGACTTACTTGCTCAGTTGACTCAGTCAAGCCCATCTCCTGAGCAGGAACCTATTACACAGTTGAGTTCAGGTCCCTTTTCTCCATCCAATTTAAGCCATTCGTCTGACAGTAACCCTCCTAGTCCTGTGCCCATGGACACAAAACCCGGTAATTGTGGGGATGCACAAATGGATTGTGGTGAAGTGAAATCGGAACCAACGTCAGTTTCAAGTGAAATTGGAAATTCAATAACTACGACTGTGTTGTCATCGTCAACAAGTTCTTTATCTCTAGGCAAATCTGCTCTAACGGAGCTGAAAGTGAATACTGTCACAATTCCTGGTGTTCAGGATACTAAATCAAACCCTGCCCTTTTGAGCCCTGTGACTTTGTCCATTAATCTTAGTTCATCGCAGCTTTTAGCACGACATAAAGGTTTTGGAAAAAATGGTGTTTCCAACACTCACATAATGTCAGAGCTGTGTCCTCCACCCATGCCACCAGAACCTCCCGAACGATTATCTAGGGACAAAAGTCAAAGGCAAACTCCTTCCATTTTTTTGGAAAATAAAAAAGAAGCATTCTCTCCCCAGCTTCAAGAGTTCTGCTTGCAACATCCTATTGCGGTAATACGGGGTTTGGCAGCTGCGTTAAAACTAGGTTAGTGTCAATGTGCAATTTTAGTCAGTGTTCGTTTTCCTGTGCAGTGTTTGGTTGGCACTTGGCCCTTGTTTCGCATAACTTGTTTCATGGTAAGTGTCTTCTATTATTTAGAAGGCACTTGCCATGATGCACAACTTTGTAGTGGAACTTGACAAAGAATTAACACTATTCATGCTAGCTAAAAGAAGGAGCACCTGCTAGCTAGAATCAGTCTTTTTTTTTTTTTTTTTAAGGTTGAAAATTGCTTTAACGCTCTTCAAAACCGTAGTAGAGGCTTAATTTTTTTTTAACTGCTCGGAATCCTTAGGCCCTAATTCCACTATTCACAACAGAAAAGTTATATCTTTGGGCTTAAAAGAAACGGCAAAGTGTTGCAAAATTAATGAGATAAACATACTACACACTTGGAGAGTAATTTTATGTGCTGTAACAGTACTTTCTTACTATCTGCCAGGGGCGCTGCATCACATTCCTTATTTATGCTAGCAGTGCTGTCATCTTGCCATATCGCTTTGGGCGCGTCTCGTGTTAATGTCATGCCCGTTATGATTTCTGTTGTTTTTATTTATTTTTACCATTGTATATGTGAATTTTATGGAATTAACCAGGTTATTATTAATAATTAATTAATTAATAATAATTATTAACCCTTTTGAGCCTAAGCGACAATATATCGTCATCGCAATTCCGCTGCAAAAAAGCCCAAACGACGATATATCGTTTGCTTAGTTCTACACACTGTTAAAAAAATATTCAATTCCGTACATTGGAGGTGTATTTCCTATTGAATTAGGTATTTTGGAACGTATATTTTCGATCAATTTCGGTTAATATAATTTACTATCTATTTTTTAACTTAAGGGGGCACCTACCCTAAAAATATTCCCATCAAAAAAAATTTTTTTTCTAAGGTATTGTAAGGTATTTTTTTTTTAACAGACCTTTCACGGCTAAAAAAGATTTTTTGGGGGGTTTAGGTAGCATTGCGTAAGGTTATAAGTTTCACATTCAACCTTGATTTTCTCGGATCGAGAATATCGCTTGCGGTCAATCACTAAAAACATAACTCAACTTAGAATTGAGATAATGTCTTGAAATTTTTTACACAAGTTCCCATATGTGGTGACTATAAAGTGAACTAAAATCATACTTCTACATATTTCCGGTGTGGTTTTAAAAAAATTCCAAAATTTGGGCTATATAAATTTACGCTATATGCAAATTGTGAATCTATTATAAAATATAAAAAATTGTAGTAGCAAAATTATTTTAGTTTACATGATAGTGCTATGTATACAGATGATTTAGAGCCCAATCTCATTCATGTGCACCAATTTTTGCCGACGTTATCAAAGTAGCTGTAGAAAAGTGTAATAAAACTTACCAAAAATGTACCGGTACGGTACTCCCACAAAAATTGACCATATCAAAATTTAAAATATGCTATAGACTCGTATTTCAACATACTTTAAGTTAAAAAAAAATTATGACACTGAGGCAATTACACTAAAAGAAAAAAATTCCCAAAGTTACGCCTCATATTAGGGTAGGTGCCCCCTTAATCGATGTAGGCCTATTGTAGGCATCGTAGCAAAAATTAATGTGAAAATTGTGTTTATTTGCTGAAAATAGCCCTTGATTCATACGATCATATCTCCGGAACGACGCAACGTACAGCCGCCATCTTGGTCGCGTTCGAGAGAGGGAAATCCCATTTTCTAGCCCGCGAATAAAATATAAAATTATGATTTCGGAAGTAATAACGAGCGTTGTAACGGAAAAATATCCAGTGGATGTTATCATTCCGAGTATTGCAAGTTGAAACTTTCATTAGTGCTATTTACGTATGAACTTCAGGATTTTTTTAGTGACGACGATGGTCCCAATTATATTTCTGCTCAATAATTTACAATATAATTATTACATATGCAAATTTTTATACTACTAGACCATACTTGTTCCTGACAGCCGTGTTGTGGCCGTAGGTTTTCTCGCTCGAGAATTGAAAAAATGGTGTAGGCCTAAAAGGGTTAATGGACTTGAGTGCTTAGGCTGTCTTTCCTCAATGCACCCACGTTTATTCACCGCGGATTTTCATTCAGAGAGATGTAATTACCGTTGGTGTATATATTTGTATTTGCCCTATGCACCTTTGTTCATTTCATGATGACACCTTTGGGAGCGTTCATTAAAAAAAAAAAACCACCCTACTAATGAACATCACAAGCCGTACGTATACACAAATGAACAAACTCATGCCTCATTTTGCCGCCAAATTGGACGCTCGATGGAAGCTACATCAGCAGGTCATGACTGTCGATCCGTAGAGATCAGTGGTTTTAGTACTCGAATCGAATAGTGACGGTTTTCTCCTGCAAACCTTTTTTCACCATTTTTTCGTGTGCTTCTGATGAAAAAGAAAGGATTTTTCTTTGAAAATTTAAGAGACTAGTTGTTGTTGACTCTTCTTGGTGATATATGTGTTCCCACAAATTTATAAAATGTGCGATTTTAGCTACTGTGGTCGCCGATTGCCGGCATTCAATAACTAACCAACCTAAACAGGAAAATTTGGCAAGTAAGCAAGACGTTCAAATGAAGAGATTTTTTGTTGGGTTATTATTAAAAATCACTCTTGGTATTCACATAAACACAACACTTACGGTTAACAATTAAACTTAAAGACCATAACAAAAACACTTTACCACCTTCGAAGAACACAAACTGGCTCTACACTTGAATTTTCAGTGATATTACTTTCACCTTCATCAAAAGTTGTGCAAGAAAATCAAAGTCAATCTGCAGAAGTTGTGGATTGTGCCAGAAAGTTTGAAAAGACAACTCTCAGCATCACCAGATTTAAATGCCATTTAAAATTCTTGCTAGCATGTAGAAAAGAACGCATTTTCACCAGATCTTTGATAGTGAAACTGAAAGTTGACACCCTTAGAGGAAGACAGTTCACTACTAACGCAACGTTCCAATTATTGAAAGCTCGGGTTACAGCATGCCACGCTACTCTGCAAGCTAGAGAGAACGCTGTCTGCCCTGAGGGAGAAGCTCGTTATTGGAATGAACGATAGTGAACTATCAATGCTTGAAATGCAACTTGCTAGAAAGAACGATAGTGTGCGTATCGAAACTGAAACGAGACATCTGCAAAATCTTCACCAGCTGGGAGTGCATGAACTCTCGTAAAAAAAAACGTGTTTTCAGCACGGTTGATGGAGGGAAATAGGGTGCAAATGTTACAGGAGAGGGCCACCCTGAGTGTTCTTCCCCCTCTCCCTCCCCCTCCACTCGTATGAGTGAAGTTTTCCCAACCTTTGTAACAGCTGACTCAAGCGCATGTGAGTTGATGAGACCACCACCAGCACTGGCAGGAAAGATGGACAGGCCACAAGAAGTGTGCATCCAATCCCCCTCCCCCCAGTTGTTGCCCCTCCCCACCCATTTTCTGAGAAATCTGAGAATTTTGCAGAACCTCACACTTCCCTGTCTATTAAGTCTGTAGCTGAGCGTCATTCCTCGTTCACATCTGTTGCACAGGCCACGATGGAGAGCTTCCCCCTTGCCACCTTCCCCTGAAACCCCCCCCCCCCCCCCCCAACCCAACGCGAGCACAACGCTTCCCCCCACTTTCAGAAATTTGTGACCTGGACACAGATGCGGTGTCACATGAATCTGTGTCCAAGTCACAAATTTCTCCGGTGGATGCCACCCCACACCCCCCGACCACCACCACCACTTCACCGGGCCCCCCACTTCTTGGGGAGAAAAAGGACGCTTCCCGTATTCAACCTTTCGTCACGGGCCATTACTAAAGAAGAGCACTCCCTTCTTGTTCTTGCCCCAAAGTTTATCCCGTCGAATCTCTTGAGTAAAAGCCACCACCTTGCTAACCTAACGGCAGACGTGCAAGTGATTCTTTGCAAATATTCCTGGGCATCTTCCTTTGTGCACCAGCTTGCAGCAGGAGTGCTTCAAGATCCTCCTCCTTGTGTTGAGAGGAACATGACTAGTGGACAAATGCAGCCCATCAAGTCGATTTCTAACGACGGTAACCTGACAGTCTGCTTTACGCACAAGACTAATGGAACAGTTCTCCTAGATACTGCCGACCATGATGCCAGAGTCACACAAATTACCAAGGCAGGCATCTACACCAAGCTGAACTACCAAGTAAAAAATACTGTCCACCAGAAGATACTGGACAATATCCTCAGCACGGTCGAACAAGGACTCATGACGAAAGATGAAGCTTCTAATACTGATTTCACACGTTATAATGTTTGGGTGCCAGCCCTGGCTGACCCGCGACGGCGGATTTCACACGTAATAATGTTTTCTGGGCCAAAGCGAGCTGGCCAGGGCTGACACGCGCCCGCCCGGCCCGCCTATCCAGCCGAGGCCAGCCCTGGCTGACCCTGGCCAGCGCGCCTCATTTTTAACGTGTGATATTCGAAGCGAGCCCTCCCGCGCTCGTAGCTTTGCAGTGCAGCCCACTACATGTAAACAAACTAAAGAAAACGGGAAACACTAAAAAAGAAATAGTTATTTGTCAATCGTAAATTAAATACTGATTATCATGCAGATTGATAAACACGTGGGAGAAAAGAAGGGATTGCTTATGAGCATAGAAGGTTCATGATGCATCACACTGTTCAACTCTTTATCAGCGTTTGGTACAATAACTGGCAGTATTTTCCCTTAATGATATAATTTTTCCAATTTTATTTTCTTTGTGCAAATTTCGTGCCATTAAAATGATTTGTGTGGGTGTATACAAAGAAAGAATTGCAGGAAGAACTGCAGGAAAAATAAAGATTAGAAACTACCGGCAGTTTTTAAATTTTATTTTTTTAACAAAAATTATACAAGTCATCTGAACTAAAAATAAACCTACATCAAAGAGCCATGTTTCAGAGTGCGAAGTTATGTTGAAATAATAAACTGTTCCAGAAGAGAAAATAATATGTCAAAATAAAGTGATACGAACCGTATCCATTTTGCTGTTCTGGATCGTTAAACAGTCCCAACCAAGGATTCGAACCGTCAATCTTGGAACTACAATCGCCGAACCACACCGCCAAGATTTAACTATTGGAGCGTCAATATAGGTATCCAAAGGGCAACAGAAATGGGTTTCACACCCGTATTGAAATAAAAACAATAGCCTACATTTTAATACCACAAGAAATAAAATCGAGAACCAACTGTTACATTATAGTATTTGCCAAATTAACGGAAAGAGATATGGTGTCATGGAAAGGTGTACCAATAACACAAAGTCAAAAAATAAAAAGGATTTATAGCTCGTTGATCGTGGTACAAGATCAAAGTTAAAAAAAAAAAAAAAAAAAAAAAACACGGAGAAAAAACGAAAAAGTCTGAGGAAAAAAAGCCGGATCGGGGAGGAGTTAAAACACACAAAAATGATTTGGTGGGTTTTTCGTTTTGTATATATTGGTACGTAGGTGGTAATTGTCTTGGCTCGAAAATTACCAGGCAGGGTATACTTTATATACGACTTTTGTAATCTTTGGCTTTTATTTACCGTGGCTTTTTCCCCCCTATATTCAGTTTTTTCATTTCTTGGCTATTATAATCAAACATTTTTGCGACGTCAGTTTGACATTAATGTCACACTTCTCCTCAAAACACGTAATATGAGAAGTGAAGCCGATTCACTGCTCTTATCCACCTTGCCGACAGACGGTGCTCCTAAGCGAGCGCGGGTCGGTTCTCAAGCAATTATTACGTGTGAAATCAAAGCGCGTCCGGAGCGGGCATTAGGGCTGGCCAGGGCTGTCCCGGGCTGGCTCCAGCCCAGGGCTGACCCGCGACGAATTATTACGTGTGAAAACAGTATAAGCTCTCACCACCTGAAAATGCACCATTACCATCTATCTTTGTGCAAGTGAAGTCTCACAAGGCAGGATTTCCCCCTACGTCTTCTGCAAAGGAAGCCCCCCATTAAACCTATCGACTGGTTTCTTACAAAAAGGCTATCCAAGTACATCTGGGGAAAAGGTCACTTCACGACACGGAAGAACTTCTTGACGTAATGGACGAACTCTGCCTGACCGGATACCACACATTTGATGTGACAGGACTCTTCCCTAGCCTTCCCCACCATCTTATTCTTGAGATGTTCGACAAGTCTGCCAGGAAACTAAAAATCAACCAGAAAGAAAGAGATCTTGATCGGAAACTTCTCCAAACGGTGTTATCTACCATCTATGTGACCTTTAAGACCGATACTTATTGCCAAGACTCAGAAACACTGATGGGCTACTCTTGCTCACTGGTGTTAGCCGAACTGGTCCTTCAATTTCTGGATGAGTACGTGACAAACAAGTTCCCGCAACTCCCTTGCTGCCACAGGTATGTCAGCACCACACAAGGACGACATTGTGTTGATTTTTTGTGCGATCAACGAATGGCATCCTGCACTGAAGTTTACGGAGAAAAATGAGGTAGATGGAAGCCTTCCTTTCCTTGATGTGATACTCACACAAGAGGGGATAAACGTGTCCACTACGCCCCGTACCATAAACCAGCACACTGGGAGAATGATACCCTATAAATCTAGACACCCCAGATTTCAACTACGAGCTCTTGTTGCCAATGAGTTGTGCAGGATCGTTGCACACTCCTCAGAAGCAACCACAGCTGAAAGACGGCTTGATGAAGCAAAAACGAATTTTTTGACGTTAGGCTACCCGGCAAGAATTGTCAATGTTGAACGCAAGAGAGCTTAGAGACGAGCAAGAGATCGTTGAGAAAAAGAAAAACTTCGAGACACGACACAAAACGAAAGAGAAAATCACCCTTTCGATGTCGTCACCTACCTGCCGGGAAGAAGTGAGAGAATAAGGAGTGTCCTAAGAAAACAAGGAGTGGACTGTTTCCTTCGTTTTCCACCAAACTTGAAGAAACTACTTCGACTACTCCCAAGAGAACACTGGAGACCCCCCATGTGCCCGATCCACCCTCGCCTCCTCCCTACCCTCCCCCTCCACCCCTAGTTCATACCAGTCACCCACCACCTACGCACAGGTACGAAACGAGGAGCAAAGACAAGCACGAAGTGAGAACTCCACCACCACCACCACCACCACCACAACCCACCCCCAATACTCGCACCAACCTATTTTCCCCATACACCCGTTCACACAACGAGGAGTGGAGAGACATGCCCATGTAAGACATGCCAGGCCACCTACATCGGAGCGACCCGTAGACAGCTGTTGGTGAGACTGAACGAGCATGCAAATGCAGTTAACAACGACAGCAAAAACGGGATTGCTGTGCATTCGAGCAAAACAAAGCACGAAATAGCATGGAACGAAACAGAAGTGCTGCTCAAATCAAACGTGCTAGAAGATACACTTGAGAGCTTACAATCACTCACCATCAACAAATTTGAAGCAAACCACAAGCCACTGATGAATCTAATAAGTCCATGCTTCACCAACATTAACCAGCTCGTTCGGCCAGAGCTTGGAGCCAATCTGGATAGGCAGTGGAAAATCCAGTTTCCACGCGACATACAGATCAGATCGACAGACTTGCGGGAGTTTAAACATTGGAAAGAAAATCGGTGCTGTAACGTGACTTTTAATTGTTTTCTTGCACAACTTCTGATGAAGGTGAAAGTACGGTATCTCCGAAAATTCAAGTGTAGGATCATTTTGTGTTCTTCGAAGGTGGTAAAGTGTTTTTACAGCTTCCAGAAATACTCGCCTCTCGTTTAGCTATTCGTGAGCTTTGAGCTCCTTTCTGCCCATGACAAACATTTCTATGCTACCCCCAGTCAGCCCCAGGCGATGAGCGACTGACCACCTGCTCTTGCTGGCCTAGATCGTCATTTTTTTCGTGGGCAGCGCAGAGAGTGGTCGCTCTTAGTTCCTGCTAAGTTCCTTTGTTTCGCCCATGCATGCGGTTGTTATGCCACCCAAAATCGTTTATGGGACTTGTCATCATCGTCTAACACCCGGAGATCGCTACCCAACTTGCTATTTTTTTTCGGGATTGTGATTTTTTTAAACAATCTTTGCGGGATCTGTGAAGAATACGACAGGAACGCGCGATCGATTCAGACTTACATGGATGCATTCCGTGCAGAGGGAGGCATTACGTGAAGCTTAACGTCGTAGAAAAATGGAAGGAGTAAAAATAAGTTCCCTGGATGCTCGTCTGTTGAACGAAGGACTTAACAAAGACGATTTCTTGCCATCAGATGTGATGAACAAGCGACACAGCATCAGCGAGTGCGGATCATCGACGCCGCCAGACTGTAAGACGCCACGGAGGAAAAATACGTTGGAGGCTATTGCAGAAATGCAAAACAACATGCGCACTATGTTTGAGAGCCTCAACCAACGGATTTCTAACGGATTTCTGGGACAAGCCGGTCTACCTTCACTTACAGGTGGGGGGCAGGCTCTCACGCCACTTCACCACGTGGCAACTAGTTACAACAGACACCTTCATATATCCGTCGTCATGCACGACTACAATCCTCCCTTTTCCTCGTTCCCAGAACGGCGGCAGGAGCCCCACCACAGATGCTTTCAAGGAAAGAACACGTCCTGGAAGAAGAGCTGGAGATCCTCCTGGAAAAAAGAGCGATTCTAGAAGTCCCAATCGGAGAAGAGGGATTCTTCAGCCCTGCGAGAGTAATCGAGCAGAAGGGAGGAGGCAGGAGGCTTATCTTCATTTTGCACCTCCTGAACTTGTTCATCAAGGTCCAGCATTTCAAAATGGAAACGCTAAAATCCATAAGAAAAGCCTTACGGGACAATGAGTTGACGACCTCCATAGATTTGGAGGATGCGTACCTTCATGTACCACTCCACCCAACATGCCAAAAGTTCTTCAAGCTGGCAATCAATGGAAGAGCATTTCAATTCAAGGTCCTCCCCTCCGGGCTAACACGGCTCCGCACGTGTTTACCTCTGTACTGAAGCCAGTACTAAGTTTCCTTTACCAGGAGAGGATCAAAGCACATGGCTACCTAGACTATTGGCTTCTGAGGAACCTTCAAGCAAAGATCCTCCAACAACAATCCAGAAGAACATGCAATCTTCTAAACAACCTGGGCTTCGGAGTCAACCACAAGAAGTTTCGGTTAGAGCCTGCACAGTCATTCACCTTTCTGGGAACGGACTTCGGCTCAAAATCATTCAGAGTAGCCCCATCAGAAGAAAGGATCCTCAAAGTCCAAAGAGGAGTCAAGCAGATCCTCGAAGCTCACCAAACCACGGCGAGACGTCTAAGCAAATTGATTGGACGGATCGACTCCATGGCGGATCTGGTTCCATGGGGAACATAGAGAGCAAGGAGCCTCCATTGATTCAGAAAGACGGCTTGGTCGATAAGAACATCATGGGAGAATGTAATTCCGTTGATCAACCTCCCGAGGGAATATGTAGGATGGTGGGGGACACCAGGGAATCTGAAGACAGGAGTCCCGATCCACAACAGAAAGACGACAGGATCACTGGTCACAGACGCCTCCATCACAGGATGGGGAGCCCACATGGGAGAAACAACTGGCGGGAGTTTGGTCGGATCCAGAATTAAAGTTGCACATCAACAACTTAGAGCTGAAGGCTGTCTTAAAGGCCCTACAGGAATGGGGCCCACGGATACAGGGTCAAACGGTCCAAGTCCTCTCCGACAATACATCAACAGTGACTTACATCCGGAGAGGAGGCGGGACGAAGTCGATTTCACTCCACAAGGAAGTCTCGAAGATCTTCAAAATCTACATGCGTTACAAAATCATGTTGATCCTCAGGCACATCGCGGGGGAAACCAACGTTTTGGCGGACCAGTTGTCCAGACAAAACAAGACGGCTCCAGCGGAATGGACATTGAAGATAGAAGTTTGTCAGGCAATCTTCATCAAGTGGGGACGACCTATGGTGGACCTGTTCGCCACATTTTCGAATGCAAGACTCAACAACTTCGTCTCCCCATTCCCGGACGAGAGAGCTTGGGGAACAGACGCCTTGAGTATGAACTGGGACGGGATACCGGCGTACCAGTTCCCACCATTCATCCTTCTCCAACGAGTGTTGACAAAAATCAGGGAATCAAAGGGAAGATTCATCCTGATCGCACCGAACTGGACTGCGGCAGGCTGGTACGTCGACCTTCTGGAACTGCAGAAGGAAGACCCAGTTCTCCTTCCATAGAGGAGAGACCTGCTCTCAGAGAACCAAGGGAGATCGCTGCATTCAGCATCATGCGTTGTTACTGTGAAGAGGAGACTCGCGTCGAGGGCTTCGAATCACAGTTATCGAAAAAATTGTGTTGTGCCACCAAAAATCCACAAGGGAAGTTTACGACTCAAAATGGAAGAGATGGCATAAGTGGTGCACTAAAAGCCAAGTGGATCCATGTGACCCTGGAGCGACCAATGTAACAAAGTTCCTCGTGGAATTATTTGATGAAGGTCTATCTGTTCCCACCATCAAAAAATACAGATTTTTCATCAGCTCGGTGCTTTCGTTTGACGGGACACGGGGAATTATCGAAACATCATTATTTCAAGGCTTATGAAATCCTTTGCAATCCTCAGACCAAGAATCAAGAGGCTGTTACCATCATGGAACCTACCACTTGTCTTAGAACATCTTGCGGGGCCTCCTTATGAACCATTGCGAAAGGCATCAGTTCTCATGCTGCTCCAGAAGACTGTTCCTTGTCACCATGGCAACGTCAAGCAGACAAAGCGACATTGCAGCTTTTTCCAGGCACAAATCCTGTTTCCAAAGCACTAGGGGATGGTCGCAAGTAACATTGGTCTACAACCCGGGTTTTAGAGCTAAAACCCAGAGACCTGAAGAATGGATCAAACCAATCACCATTCAAACCCTCAGCAACATTTTCTGGTGAGAGGAATCCGAGAGGCCTTACGGTACTACCTCGATGGGACGTCCAAATGCAGCTCTGCCGAGGAAGAAGTATTCACCCCTCTTTTTCTGGCTGTCGATTCGGTCACAGACGGGCCGACTACCACACCCAAACTGAAGGCGAAAAACTTCGCAAAGTGGGTCTGCCAGCCATCAGAAGGGCCTGTGAATCGGACAAGGAATGTCCGGACATCCCTAAGGATGTTAAAGCCCACGAGCTACGAGCACTGGCAGCCTCCTGGGCCTTTGCAGTTGGTATCCCACTCCAGGACATCACGATCGCATGCACGTGGCGCCATAAATCCGTATTTATTAGCCACTATTTCCGTGAAATTTGGGAGACAACAAGACTCACCCAATTGGGTTCTCTGGCATTAGCAGGAGCTACCATTCACCAGGAACCAATACCAAAGAATAAAAATTAACGAGGTAACAAGGTAAGTTCTCTCTGTGCTACCACAGTCACTGGTCTGACCCACCTCCTATTGGACGAAGTCGGCTAAAAGGGAGGTGAGTATTCTTGGAAACTGTAAAAACTACAATTTTAGACGTAAAAGTGGTTTTTACTATCCTAAAATACTCACC
>JAHWFP010117580.1:46437-58904 GCA_023313725.1 Lithobius niger | reverse complement strand
AGTGATGTTGGAGTTGATGACGTCATTTTTTGCGGGCCAGAAAATTGGGAATCCCCTCTCTCGAACGCGACCAAGATGGCGGCTGTACGTTGCATCGTTCCGGAGATACGATCGTTTGAACCAAGGGCTATTTTCAGCAAATAAATGCAATTTCATGTCCATTTTGGCGACGATGCCAACAATAACATTGACTTAAGGTAATAAACAGATGATATTAAATTAAATTAACCTAAATAAACCGAAAATATACGTTCCAAATTACGTAATTTAATCAGAGTTAGGCCTCCGATGTATGGAATAGGAAATTTTTTTTTAACAGGGCGTAGAACTCGGCTAACGATACATCGTCGTGTCGGCTTCTTCGCAGTGGAATTGCGATGACGATATATCGTCACTTAGGCCTAAAAGGGTTAACTAACGAATTTCGGCAAGAAGGATTAATTTTACCAAAAATATGAATAGAACTTTTTTCGAAGGAAATTTTATTCTAAGCATAATTGGTAACCAGTTAATTTTCAACTGGATGAACGGTTTAGACGCTAGAAGTAAAAAAAAAATTTTGTTGTCACCATTTTGGACGCCACCTTGAATTCCCCAAGGGTACCAAGGTGGCATCATTACGTTTTGGAGTACGGACAAACTGTAGAACATCTCTGCGCAAAAACATTTTGTGCAGACAGTTTTTTTCGGTTAGGCCAAAAATCAGCATTTGGCAACTGGACTATGATGGTCTGCCATGCCGTTCTCTTCTACTGCGTTCCTCACATTCCCTATATGTTATCCAAGTCGTGTCTGAACTCCTTTTCTGGTCTCGTCAATGCATATGGCATCACAGTTCTTGCACGGCACTTGATATATGCCTTTTCTGGTGTTTCGTAATCGTTCCAGTGTCTACTCATCTCTGGTCTTTTGAGTCTGCTTTGCCTCTTGTATTCTCGTTTATTCATTCTTTGTGTGCCGGCTTTTATTTTGGATTTTCTTCCCCAAACCTCCATCGTTTTTAATGACTGTTCTGAAGCCATTCCTCCTCAGTATCTCTTTAGTAGGGCAACTCACTCCTTCGCAATAGGTGAGCGTCACTCTTGGACCTTCCACTCTTGATGGTTTTTCGTTTCCCTCTTCTCCAGTTCTCACCCTCTTTTCATTTACAAATTCTACTACAGGCTTTTTTAATAAGCCTGTTGATCATTCCCGCTAGGTAGCCCAACTCCAGGTACCTTCCTTTCGCCTCTTCCAGGTGGGGTCTTGCTCTCTCCATTGTGCTCGAGTTTGTAACGAACTTAACAAACTCATTTTGGGCGATCGCCTTAAGCTGCTGTTGGGGGTGGTCGACATAAACTGAATGCCTCGTTTGGTTGCCATCGACTTCCTGTATGGCTCGAATATCACTCTGCTTTCATTATATCCCCAACTTATTTTCACATCCACGAATGGCAAGCTCCCTTCTTTCTCTTCGTCCACTGTCAGCTCAATCCCTTGTTTCCAGTTATTTACTCTCTTCATCACCTCTCCCAGTCTGCTCCTCTTCAGTACAACATAGGTATCAGAAGTTCTAGAACTATCTCAGCGATTATTGGCGAGTCCGAGTATCCCATTGGGGATCCTCTAACTTGCCAATAGATCCGATTCCCAAACTCCACATAAATCGACGCCAACACGACTTTCAACATTGCTCCGTTTTTGTCAAATTCATCCCTTGGAACGTTACACTGTTTTCTACAAAAGGCTAGCATATCCAAAATCAATATGTGCCCCCAGGCTAGGGAACAGTTGAGCTACATAAAATGAGACCATTCTCTCTTCTTTTCCCAGCCGCACAGTTCTCAGCTCTTCAAGGCAACTCGAGGCACTGAGGATTGAAGGGGACTGGACAAAAAGTGGCAGGAGTGTATAAAGGAAGGTGGGGGAGGGAGGGGGAGAATCAAGGAGTGGACTGGCCAGTGAGTCCCGTGTGTAGCGAACGAATCTGGTGTTGAATTCTCGCGAGAAGAAATGAGCGTCCTGAATCTCTACCTTAAGTTCATTCCTGTTGCAAACCAAGACAACCTAGGAATTAGGGCTAGCCTGGTAGCAGATGCGGAAAAGTTACTGTTGGGTTTCACATGGGTGCCGGAGTTGAGACTCAAATTGCAGCAGCTTGTGGTGAGACCCCCTTCAAGGGTCAAGGCCAACATAGGAATAAGAAGAGTATTGTCGTTTGCAAAGCAGACAAGCAAACATGACAGTAGTCATGTCTAGGTAAGTGCATGACAAGAGAGTGAAGAGAGCTATTGAAGATTCAGACATGTATGTTGATAAAGGTGACGACTTTGGTAATAGGCCCATGCTTGATTCTCAGTATAGTTTAGACAGACTCCAAAATAAAAGACATATTGATAATAAGGAGTCGTCGGACCTTTCTTCAAGAAACCCTCAGCAACTACCTACCATCTTCATCCAGGTCAAGACACACAAGAACGGAACCCAACTTGGGCTCATTACATCTACAAATGGTGAATGGTACAGAAGCTTGACTGGGTGATTGCTGAGATGCTGAAGACGTATGTAGGAGGATCCAGTAGACTGTAAAACTACAAACTTGCTTGAAGAGCTGAGGAGTGTGAGGTTGGGAGAACAGAGGATAATGGTCTTATTTGATGTCGTTCAACTGTTCCCTAGTCTAGCGCACAGATTGATTTTGGATTTGCTGGCCTTGTCTAGAAAACGGTGGAACGTTTCCAGGGATGAATTTGAGAAAGATGGAGCAATGTTGAAGCTCCTGTTGGCATCGATTTATGTGCTTATCGGCTTATTAAAAAGGTAATAGCAATTGTAAATGAAAAGAGGGTGAGAATTGGAGAAGACGGAAAAGAAAAAAAACCGTCAAGAGTAAAAAGCCCGAAAGTGACGCTCACCTATCCAGGGGAATGAGCCCTTTTCAAGAGATACTCAGGACGAATGGCTTCATATCATTAATTTTAAACACGATGAAGATTTGGGGAAGAAGATCCAAACGAAAAGCCAGCACACGAAGATTGAACAAACGAGAATACAAAAGGCGAAGCCGACTCAAAAGACCAGGGATGAGTAAACACTGGGACGATTACGAAACACCAGAAAAGGCGTATATCAAGTGTCGTGCAAGGACTGTGATGCTGTATGCATTGATGAGACCAGAAAAGAAATTCAGACACGACTTGGCCAACATATGGGGAATGTAAGGAACGATGTAGAAGATAACGGTATGGCAGTCCACTGCACGGACACACAGCATGACATAGAATGGAATACAACAGAGACGCTGATTAAATCTTAACTCCAAGTGGGACAACCATCAAAGATGCCTGGAGTCAATCCCAATTAAACTTGAAAACACCGAAATGGCTTATTTTACCGTGAGAGTTTTCAGAATTATTACAATCGCCAAAAATCCATAATTTTTACGCACAATCTCACAAACAGAATATTTGATCAATATCCAGCAAATTTTCGACAGCTCTAAGCGAATTTGAGCTTAAATTCCCTCCTACTGTCTTCTTCCTGCTTCCAGGTTAGTATTTGTTAAAACTACATCACTCTTACGCTCGTCGTGTTTTGAAATTTGCCGCGACTGTGGCCTCCCTGGATATTGATCAAATATTCTGTTTGTCAGATCGTACATACAAATTATGTAATTTTCCCAATTAAACTCTATGAAAGCAAACAAATCCCACTAATGAATACCCAGGGTCCGGCTAACCTGAATGTAACGAACATGATAGGAAAAGACCTTCCGAAGCAGCTAAAAGTCAAATACTGAAAAGTGGAGATTGGCCTACTGGAAGCAGAAGGCTAGGAGGTGACAATACGCCTACTAAATTTAGGAGGCTACAATGAGTGGAGATTTCTAATTCAGGCCATAAACAAGACAAAAACACGACAAACCATAGAAAGGACTTAGCTTTGGAAAGGCCTGAAGAAGACTACTGAGAGTAGTTGGAAATTAGCAAGATAAGGGACTATTTCCAGTGTGAAAATGAGCGAAATGGAGAAAAGTGACTATTTTAATGATGATTCTACCTTTTTTGCAGAAATAATTTGCCATCTGAGACTTCACACAAAAGCTGACAAAATCACTATGCGAGCCACCTAAATTTAACAAACCCATATCGTAATACCTAACTGTAATACGGCAGGTACTTCAAATTTTAAGAAACATTGCAATAATTGTAGTAACTAATTATGGACTTACCCACAATACTTCTGAGCTTGACGCATGGTAATAATTGCAATGAAGACAATACCAACAATAACTGTTAAAATGCCCCATTCCTGAAAAGTAAATTGCATTTCTCATTTGTTGAAACTGAAGTTTAAAAAAAAATTGATACATACATTCAATGTTTACAAATGTAAATTTCATCCTAACTATTAAGGGCTTGTAAGGATTATTTACAGGTATGCCTCGTCGTTTGTGAGGAATAGCAGCGGATGGCGATTCATGGTGAGTGGACGCAAGATGAACAAACGCACTTTCAATGTTGGGCTGCAGCTTGAGCACCTGCTCCACCATGTGAGTAGGTAGGGAACCATTTTTGGCGTAAATAGCATACTGCAAACTGAAGAAGAAAAGTACTTAATTAATTATACACAAGTAAAGCTTTTGTTCCAATATCTTTTTTTTTAACTCCAATATCTTTTTTTTTAACTCCAATATCTTCTTTTTTTTAAACTCCGTACCTATCGACAAATCTGACCCCTAATCCATTCCAAAACTAGAAAGCAATATGACACAATTAAAAGCTGGAATATATCGAGTTCTGTAGGAACAAGGAGTAACCAAGCACTTGCCAAGTGGGTCTCTGTATCCGTCATAATGCTGGTCACAGCCTCTTTATCTAGTTGACAATCTAATTTCCAGTGTTTATCTGCAAAGCTCTTCTAGTGTCTCATGAAGAGGTATTGTGCGTTAGTAAATGGTGTAATGATGTAACCTCACTTTTCCATGCACTGGTTCCCCCCCCCCCCCACTTTTCCCACTAAACGTGCTACTGCTAGTGCGAGAGTAACTTTTTCGCTAAGAGAGCAACACTGCAGAGAGGTGTCAGCAGCACGCACACACTCCGCTCTTTATGTTACTTCAACAATTTTACAGCTAATAAACCCGTCATCAGTATTTACGTCTACAACATGTGAGTTATTCTGGAGCAATTACATAGGACTTTTTACCGTGAAGGAAGGTTCACAACTCAAAGAAGCCCATTACAATTGTATTAAGTACTGATACTGTACTGCGTTCCTTCCCCACCTAGGGAAAAAATTTTCTATTGCTGGACGAAGCCACAGAAAATTGAAGTGAGACAATAAACACTTTTCAAAATCTTTTTACTATTGAAATATGTATGAGCTTCAGTGTGCGTGAACAAAGTAGCCCATGGACAGCTATGTTAACGAGACCAAATCTGTATTGACTGTATGCTGTAAACACGACCATAAATCCACAGGATAAAGTTTACGGGTTGGGCGGATATGTGACCAAGCCAAGCCTACATGGGCCACCTCGCATTCCTCTGCCACAGATGTGTCGGGCTTGCCAGTGAGGTGGACTCTTTTGTGGCATAACAAAATAATGTAACTAAGACATTTGCAAACATCCAGAAGCCATTGAGAACGTCTGCAAAGACGCACGAAATGAAGGCTTGCATAGCATTATTATCTGATTACGCTCATGCAGTAGGGGCTACCACAGTTAGTACGTTTACATTGGCACTGCATAGTTTGTTTTAATTTGTGTTTGCAGTATTTATTATGTGCTTTGCCTAACAAAGGCACACTGGACAAATGTGCGAAGTCATTTTTGCCAAGGGCAAGGAGTTAACAGAAAATCACAAAAACCCCTTGGCACCCTCTACAGTAATTGCCTGTCTAGTAATCCTCTCCCTAGTGCATTTCTGTAGGAGGTTTCTGCAGTCTCATATTATCCAGCCTTTGATGTGACAATTCTATTGGAGGAAGTGGCATTACACACGACTTGCAAGAAAGAGAGTGTCAGTTGTTGGTTGATTTTGGATTGTGCCAAAACTATCTGTGGATCAGTAGGAGAGCATGGCCACCAAGTATTGTTTGCCAGAATTGGTAATTTAACAAAAACCGGTAAACGGTGATTACAGTGGTTTTGCAAAGTAATTTCAAGAAATAAAATCACACCTGAACCACCAGGAAGAACACAGTTCACAGTTCTACTTGAATTTTCGGAGAAAATACCGTTCTCCTTCTTCAGAAATATACGCACAACACGGAGGAAAAAAGAAGTTCTCACATCACCACATGTAAACAAAAATTCGAAAGGACGCGCGTGGAGAAGCAGACCACTGATCTATATAACATCGCTTCCAAGGAGATTCTACTTCTTGTCAAATTCGGCTGTGAGCTGATGGTGCACCAAGCCCTCAATATTGTTGTAAGTTGGTCCCGTGACGTTCACGAGAGGGACTCGTCGCCGAGAGAAGCGTTTCATCGCAAAAGATTCCAAAGCTCGAAGGTGGGGGCCATGTTTTGTGTTAGATTTCATTAAGCTATGGAGTGTCCCTTCTTTTTGTGGTGTTGGGCTATCCCATTGAGCTTCTCCCCACGGCGGGTGGCCCCCACGTGTTCATCAACGCGCACCTCAAGTCTCCTTTTTGTCTCACCAATATAGACTGCTTCACAGGCTTGACAGGGAATTTGATACACTACACCAGTGAGACCTTTCAAATGTGCTGGGGACTGTGTGGACTGAATGGATGCTTGAGATTGGGCGACTGAACCATCTTTCACCTTAGTCGGTGGGGGGGGTGTGGGGAGGAGAAGGAGGTCGGACTTTGCTCTTGGTAGCGTAACGGTGTGTGGTGGGTAGTGGAG
The DNA here is from genome assembly GCA_023313725.1 of Lithobius niger. Classification (NCBI taxonomy): domain Eukaryota; kingdom Metazoa; phylum Arthropoda; class Chilopoda; order Lithobiomorpha; family Lithobiidae; genus Lithobius; species Lithobius niger. The sequence goes on along the minus strand of JAHWFP010117580.1, from coordinate 52,046 downwards.
GCTTACGGGGGGGAGGGGGGGGGAGGAGGAGGAGGAGGGACTGGGGGGCGGCCAGGAGGTGTAGGTTCTTTCACAGATGGGGACCTGAGGAGCTTTTTCAGATTAGGTGGAAATCGCAGTCGGCTCTGTACACCATGTCGATGGAGTAACTGCACAATACCTTCGCTTCTACCAGGTAAGTAAGTGACATGTTCCACAACTGCTACTGACTCAACCTGTGGAACATGTGCACCATCAGCTCACAGCTGAGTTTGACAAGAAGTGGAATCTCCTTGGAAGCGATGTTATATAGATCAGTGGTCTGCTTCTCCACGCGCGTCCTTTCGAATTTTTGTTTACATGTGGTGATGTGAGAACTTGTTTTTTCCTCCGTGTTGTGAGTGTATTTCTGAAGAAGGAGAACGATATTTTCTCCGAAAATTCAAGTAGAACTGTGAACTGTGTTCTTCCTGGTGGTTCAGGTGTGATTTTATTTCTTGAAAAGAATTGGTAAAAGAGTTTGTAACCAAGAATTGAGTTGGTCAGTGAAGTCTTGTGCTGACTGGTTGCCTGGTTGGACCTTGGATCCAATCAGGACGTACAAAATCTAAGGTCAGCAGTGCCCGAGTGTACTCTCGTCGATTCATGCCGTTGAGAATTTACCGTCTCAATGTAATCCAAATTTGTCATGATTATTCCGCGATAAACAAGGTTAAACTACTTCAAGTCAGGCCTCTACATTGAAGACCTATAACAGCATCAAGTTCCTCAATTAACAATACTAGAACTGCTGTGACAGCCAAGCAGCATGCTTTTCCACAGGCATTTCATTAAGAACTACTACAAATTCTTTCTGTAACTAAACCTTATTTTAGAAGGGTAGTAATTCTAAAAAAAAGATAACATTTACTTACTGTCCGTTGGCAATTTCAAAATGAATTCCAAGACGATCACTGGTTTCGTCACCAACTTCGTGGCGTAGGACATCACGAATTACTGTTTCCAAATTTCCAGCTGACCCGTTAAGAAGTGGACGATTTTCTGTAATGAAGTGGTAGTTTGATTTATTTTTGTTCATTTTTCTTTTTTTCATTTGGCAGTTGACGAAGACGGAACAATACAAGGACTCACAAAGACAATTTAATTGTGACATACTGTTCCAGGCACTATCTCACCCTTCAGTGAGTTTACGATTTCTGCTTAAGGAACTGTTCAGCAAAGGGAGGTTTTTTCTGAGATGTTGTGAACTTGTACGCTACCATGTACTGCATCATGAACAAAAATTAGAACACAACGTATAATTGTGAGTAAATGTCGGGATTCACCCCCAATACTGGGGTTTTCCGGCCGCGAATAAACTCAGTCGAGCACCTCTTCTCTTCAAACCATTACAACTTGGCATCACACTTACATTACAAGCTGGCGGACTGAACACTGCGCAAGCCAAGCGCCCTCTCACATTGCTGCACAGAAAATTGAGTGACGAGCTCGCTGTTCAGAGACAACAGCCCCAGCGAGGTGGCAGCACGGGAAGGAGTGCTACCTCGCAACATAAATAGCACGGAAATACATTGCAACAATTTCCCTTCTTGTTAATAAAAAAGTAGCCTGGTAGCTGAAATGTTATCAGCTTGCGAGTGTAGACTAAATTAGTAAAACTACTAAAATACCAATCGCTTTTCCCAAAAGTCACTTACCCCAGACATCAGTAGTGTCGGCCATGAGATCAATTTGGTTTTCCAGCTCATGCCTGATGGCAAGGATTGAATGGGGGATAGAGCTAATATCTGGATCATTTTGTTCCTCATAGTACTGAGTACAGCAGTAGAATGTTGGCCATCTACTGGATAGCACCCCATGCAATTATATTTCTGTGAGTAGGCCTATAAATTCACATTAGTATTAGATAACTACTAAGGCTAAACTCGGAAGAGTATGCAAAGCAATTTTCCATGCAGCACAGAGTTACCAGAGTCTCTGGTGTCACGGGAATGCCTGGTGCTTTCTAGGAGTGACTGGTTGAACTAGCAATTCTCTCCCTAGCATGTTTATACCATGTGAGAGAGATCAGAGGACACAATTGGTGCTTCCCTGTACAGCTTGTGTTCTACAGGGATGATGGCATTGTGGTAATAATATAAATAGAGCAGATTTAATCCTTTTTAGTTAGTCTGCCACCCCCTCACCATGGGTTCTTTGTTTAATAAACCCAACAGCACCACTTCACCATTTTATGTTCATGAATCTCACTTCGCTTTCTTCGCTTAATAAAATGGACTAAATCTGCTTTATTTATGTTACCGTATCACTACAAGTGTCTTCCCTTCAGACCACAAGCTAAGCTTCAACCCTCAAAATTATGAAACCCAATGGACAAAATGGTACGGCTGGTGCAACTCAAACAATTTAAACCCTTGCAATCCGTTTGTCAATAATTTGGCATCTTTACCAAGTTCGCTAAAATTCACAACTCGGACTCACGCTTAGTCCAACACATTTTCGATACCACCCAGATATCTTCATCAGGCCTTGAGGATTTTTCTGCTTTCTACATCAACAACATCGTTGTTTACTTCGTTGTTCACTACGTCGTCTGCTTTGCACACTTTTGCATTCGAATTCGGCCGCGACCGCAGCCTCCCGTATTTATTGGGCTGCATGCGCTGTGCACTCGTGAGTCCCCATTGATGGTTCAACCGCTCGCTGAGTTCTCTTCCTACTAGGTGTGTAACTCTAGGGAAAGCTGGGCCTTGGATGTTCATCAAAAGCTCCCCGTTCATTTCATGTTGTAGAATAGCAAGTGATTCAAGGCAACGGAGGTGGGAATCTCGTGCCGAATTCGACTTGAGCAGGGTGCTTGTGCCTTTCCAGTCCACCTCATGCTTCAAAGATTTGCAGTGGACTGCGATGCCGTTGTCATCCTTTTCATTCCTCACGTTGGCCATATGCTGGGCTACCCTGGTTCGTACACCTTTCCTGGTCTCTCCAATATGAACAGCATCGCAGTCTCTGCACGGAATCTTATACACTGCTTCTTTCGTATTCTGAACGGCCCCCATTTTCTCTTCGTCCTGCGATTTCAGTGTCTCACGCTTGCCTTCCACTTTGTCCACTTCCTTCTTTCCTGTAATTCTTTTCTTGAGTCCTTCAACATTCTTAAAATACGTTCTAAACCCTTGTTCTTTGTGCAAAGCAGACGACGTAGTGAACAACGAAGTAAACAACGATGTTGTTGATGTAGAAAGCAGAAAAATCCTCAAGGCCTGATGAAGATATCTGGGTGGTATCGAAAATTTGTTGGACTAAGCGTGAGTCCGAGTTGTGAATTTTAGCGAACTTGGTAGTGTTATTTTATAACGGATCGATCTTTTCACAGTATGAATTGCAGCGATGTTTGGCATCTTTTCTGGAAGATCTCTTTAACAAAGACTTTCCGCGACTGCAATCAAAGAATACAGATCCGCCACAAGCTAAGTTTATCTTGTATTGAGAATTGTCCAGCCATTGACAGCTAAATCATTTCGAGACTCGTACTGTCCTTTAAAATTGTTCGCCCTAAAACTCGCCAGCTTTTTCCAAGATGGGACCTTCCATTTGTTTGAAGGCCTTTCGTCATCCTCATAACTAATAAGCCTCAACATTTGGCTTTGATTTTGCACCCTACTCAAAAGACAGTCTTCTTTCTTGCACTTGCATCAGCAGCAAGAGAGAACTAGCCGCTTTCTCCACCTCCGCTTACTCTAAAAGATAGACTTCTGTAACTGTCACCTTTCCAGCTCGCTAGCAAAAAAAAGTCAAACCGGACATTACTCCCAAACCACTCACCATTAAAGCACTGGGTCCGATTGTTGATCGCGAAGGTAATGAAAGAGTGCTATGTCCCGTGAGAGCTCTCTAACACTACCTCAAATGGACTCAAATTTCTCGACACATCCTCTTTCCGAAAGAACTGATTCCTCTACTCCCGTTTCTTCTAGTTGCAAAAGTCTCAGAAGGGCCTTTTAGGCCTACGCCATTTTTTCAATTCTTGAGTGAGAAAGCCTATGGCCGCAACATAGCTGCCACGTACAAGTTGCATGCCTCACGAAAATTAATTGTAATAAAAACACTATGACTTTAACTTTAATTGATCAGCATTAAATCGCCCCTTTCGGGCATTATAAAATGCGAAATAAATAATTAATACGAATAAAAAAAAACACAAGACAGATAGAAATAATCAACAACAACTGACACCGTCAACGACCTCAAACACTTCATTGAAGTCGTATAAAATAACAAAAAAAAAGAAAAAACAGCAAGAGGCACAATGGACCGCAAGCTTAGTCGAAAAAGTACACAAGTTCTGGTGCACCAGCGAAGTGCTTATCGAAGGCATTCTTGAAGGCATTGGTGCTTGAGGCAAGTACAACAGGTTCCGGAAGGGCGTTCCAAATGTGAATAACCTGGGCAAAGAAGGTGTGACGTGCCCATTCGTGTCGATGATAGTCAACCGTGAGTTTCAGCGGATATAAAAATTCGCAGACGTAATAATTATATTGTAATTTATTGACCAGAAATATAATTGGGACCATCGCCGTACGTTTTTATTATTAAAAAAAAATCGTGAAGTTCGACTACGTGAACAGTGCTAACGAAAGTTTCAACTTACAGAACTCGGAATGATAACATCCACGTCATATTCTTCCATCACAACACGTGTTATTACTTCCGAAATCATTATTTTATGTTTTATTATCGTAAAAATAGTTTAAAGTTGCTTTATTTCTTCGAGATTCACGATCGATTACAGCTCACTACCAAATCGTTGCTGGATGCCATGATGACCGGCTGCCCGCAATGCGACGCGATCCAGCAAGCGCCAATGGCTGCGACCTTCACTCGCTTCGCGTGACGTCACTTACGAACGGCCGAAGAGTCAATCGGCGCTCACGATAGCTCGCGAGGCCAAAGCATTTGAACAACGGACGTTGAAACAGTACATTTCATTGGAAGAATATAGGCAGTGACGTTGTAGTTGATGTCATTTTTTGCGGGCAGAAAATTGGGAATCCCCTCTCTCGAACGCGACCAAGATGGCGGCTGTACGTTGCGTCGTTCCGGAGATACGATCGTTTGAACCAAGGGCTATTTTCAGCAAATAAATGCAATTTCACTTCCATTTTGGCGACGATGCCAACAATAAAATCGACTTAACCCTTTAAGGACGGGTGCGCCCGAATGCGCCCACTGTATAATCATTGCTTACAGCTCTTCTACAAGTCATATCGAAAACTTCCAGCCAATAACAGTAAAATTTAAACTGGGATATGAAAGCCAGATCATTAAGGATAAAAATGACACAGGTTTCATTCCCGTACCTCAACTGGGTGAGAAGCTGCGATTTTTTTTCTACAAGTCAGTTATAAGTTATTAGCGCGCACGTAGTCCTTAAAGGGTTAAGGTAATAAAAAGATGATATCGAATTAAATCAACCGAAATAAACCGAAAATATACGTTCCAAAATACCTAATTAAATCGGAGTTAGGCCTCCGATGTGCGCAATAGGATTTTTTTTTAACAGGGTGTAGAACTGGGCTGAACTGGGTGAACGATATATCGTTGTTTCGGCTGTTTAGCAGCGAAATTGC
>JAHWFP010117580.1:27318-46427 GCA_023313725.1 Lithobius niger | reverse complement strand
TGGATCCAGTGGTGCAAAAACTACGAAAGTACTGGCAAAATTCTATGAATGCCTCTCTATAATAGGTGGGTAGCTTTCTTGATATTTTGTTAAGTTTTTTTGGCATAATACATTTGTTCTAGAACCGGGTTCTACAGCCCTCCTCGAATGGGATAAAGTTAGCACATATTAGTGACGGTTAGCATTTTGCCGATAGTAAGAAACAGAATTTTAACACCGCTTAAAATTAGTTTTTACTATCCTAAAATACTTACCTTCAAAAGAACCCAACCGCCTCCCCACTTTCGATGAACCCGATGGTTCATAAGCGATATGACAATATGGCGGCACTGCTTGCATTAATACGGAAGCTAGACACTACTTGATTATTGGACAAATAATTAAATTCATTTAATTTAAGCAATGAAAAGCATAAAATAAACGATTTTAGCACATATTACTGAAGGTATGTATGTATCTTAGGATATGGTCGTACAAACTAATTTTAAGCCTAACAGAAGGAAAGGCACAATACCACACAGTAGAACACATCAATAATGTTTGCTTAAATTTTCGGTGAATTATCTCGTTCAGCTTCTTCGGAAGTTAGTTCCTAGAAAAACTAAGAGTCACTACATCGCTCTTTTGAAATGCGCGTAAGAACTGAGCATCACAGTTCGTAGTTTTCTAGCAACTAACTTCCGAAGAAGGCGAGCTAGCTAATCCTCAGAAAATTTAAGTGAATATTATTGTTGTGCTCTACTGTGTGGTATTGTGTGCTTTTCCTTCTGCTATGTTGTGTCTATACCATTGTAACCCGTCAGTTGCCGGTTGTTGCACAATTTAAGCAGTGTTAAAATTCCGTTTTTAAACTTTGCATGGCCTTATGCCTGTTAATATTAGAATTGAAATTTGACCAAAACTTCCCAATGAAAAGTTCTATGAGCTCTGAAGACATGATTTTTGGGAACCTGGTTTTGATTTTTTGCTAAATAACCAGAGAATGACTGAAGCTATTAGTTTGAAATTACATTACCACCATCAGAAAGCTCAAGAAAACCAGTTCGAATGGCTTATTACTTACCCTTTAAAAGACAGTTTTATACGCTATTCAAATGATGTAATTTCCTACCTTGCATTGCAAATACAAAGGTTAATTCTTTTTCATTGTTATCTTCTCCACGGCCATTTATTTCAATTTCATCTAATAATAAAATGCGAGTCTCCTCGTGGACATTGTTTGTGGTGTTCACGCCATAATAGCGGCTCTTCTTGCGAAATGCGACGTCATCTGACGCAGTAGGGGGTTTTTTGGCACGTAGCGCTTCTTCTAAAATGTTGGTTGGCACCGTGCTGTTATCAGTTATTTGTTCTGTAGTAAGCTCTAATGCAGGAGTATTTTCTTTAATTACGCTTGCTGTGGATGAAAGTGGTGAAGTGGCTGTAGCATGCTGAATAGTCGACAGTTCCGATGTACTGTCGTCTTTGTACTGATGGTCCATACTTGTATGCATAGTAGTTGTGGGCTCAGAATCGTCAGGAAGGCTTAATTCTGTAATGGATAAGTTTTGAGGAACGACAGTTTCATTGTTAGTAGGAGGCGCTAGGAGAAATTCGACTAACGTCTTGAAGGCCTCTTTGATGTTGTGATCATTATGGGGAAATGTAACTTCATCCGATCCAGTATCATTTATTCCTGGCTTCGTCAAATCTCGATGGTGCACGTGAGGAATTTCTCTGTAGAGTTCATTTGCGGTCTTTTGCTCGGGAGCTAGTAACAGATTTAAAAATTCAGTATTGGGCTCCAGCGGCTGCAGTGTAACAGGATATTCGGTTGGTAAATCAATGTTAGTAACCGTGCTAGTTAAGTTATTGTCAGTATGGCCCATAAACTCTACGGTGACTGGTTCCTCTGTAAAATTTGAATCTGATAACAGAATGGGATTATCTGGTGTAGTTTCCATTTCCTGGCTGCTATTTATAGCAATTGCAAAATCTGCAGTTGTCTCGTCTGTGTTGATATTATTATTACTCTCAGTTGCTGTTGCCACTGCACTGCCTGTTACAGACCGAGAGCTTACGCTGTCTTCAGGATGCTGGTCTTCTCCTGATAATAATGAGTTGTCGTCGATATCAACCATCTTGTTGGGTTCTAAAACTTTGTCAGTACAGAATCTTCCTTTCCAACCTGCAAAAGATCAACAAAAAGATTTAAATAACTAACAGTGCCAAATCTACATAATAATAGCACTGATGCAAGTACTAGAAGAAGTACTACTCGGTATAAGGTAAATAATTACAATCCATGACCATTTTCATCATTCTCATTGTAAACTTTATGTGTTCGCTGCAGTTCCTGGGAAATCAAACTTTCTTCAAAATTGACGATTGATAATGGGTAAAATGAAAGAATCCATGGTTCAACTGAACGCGTATAGTTTTAAACCGAATTAAGCTGCATTGGCAATTTCGAGGCCAGCTGCTTGAAACAATACAAAGTTCTATTCAGTTTATAAACTGTGGGCTTTCAAAGGTGACCTGAATTATTTTGAAGTGGGTGGCAACAATCACTGCATGCAAGAGCATTGACACCTTTGTAAATGAAAAAAAATTACTTGCAACAATTTTGATGTACATGTCACGAAATATGGCCTTGCAGGACTGGGCTAAAGGTTTAGACTTTATTGCTCAAAGATGTATGTATTTATTTCGGGCGGAACAAACGCAAATCAGCCAGTGTGATCAAAAATGCACTGAAGAAATTCAGACCCGCGAGGAAATCATCATCCAGTTTGTTAAATTATTATTATTAAATTAATATCGCTAGGGGGGTAAGGAGGTCTGGAATTATGAAAGAAAAGGAATTCAGCCCATTAAGTCTTGAAATTATTAGTGCCCTAATTGTCATAGAACACAGACGGCTTGAATAATGCCATCATGGCTATTATCCAATGAATTACCGGCTCACTCAAAAGTGTCACAGGATCGCAATTTGTTTATTCTTAGTAAAACTGAAATGTTCACTAAGCATACCCAGACCAAAAGGTTTCCAAGGAAACATAATTTGGCACCCCATGGACATACAAATGGTGCATCCAATTTTTCAAATGGTGCATCCATCACCAGATATTAGGTATTAGTTTCACCTAGTGAAACTAATAATGTTACTAAAACCACAGGGGTTGGAGAGAGTCAATTATAGCAATACAGACCAGTACTTATAGTTACAAGACAGTGGTTCAATAGCTTGTAGCAGTACCTCAGTCCAGTCTAGCTTGTTATTTCTGCATACGAGTTCTGCATCTGTGAAACTCTTGATGTAAATTTTCATTAATTTAATATAATTACTCCTCATGTGCATTATTCACCATAAGAACACTACACTCGATTACACTCCAAAACAGGCCACAAATATGAAGCAACTTTCCCTAGGTCAGGATGTGACCCCTGGCATCAGCTGATCCTATCCCCAACATATGTTTTTTATATGTATACTATCTGTGACTCTTAAACTTATCCAACCCTGAAGCCATAAAAGACCCACTCACTACTATAGTAAACAAATATGTACTACAACACCCATGCCCACAGTTAGGTATTTATATCAAAAACCAAAACTGGTAAAAGGGGCCACCAAGTTCCGAATGGTTCGGCTCTTCAAAGGAGCGATATCAACACACCAAAACACTCGCCAAGTTAATCGCACTGCTTAATAGTTCGAAGGCTAAATGAAAACTAGAACATTGCTACTGTTGGTAGCAATGTTCAAGTTTTCATTTAACGTACAAAGTATTATTCGGTGCGATTAAGTTGGCGAAATTTTTGGTGTGTTGATATCACTCCTTTGAAGGGCCAAGCCATTCGGAATTTGGCAGCCCTTTTTACCAGATTTGGTTTTTGATATGATATCACTCCTTTTTTTTAAATTGTGTATTGACTCAACTCCACTACCGTGCAGATATGTAATAAAGTGCCACATCAACAAGAAATTGGTTTTCAACAATTTGTTACTACCGTTTGCCTATAGGCCGAACCATTCTCACCTTAGTCACCTCTTTAGGTTTCTGGTTTGGTTTTCATTTTGTTGTAATTTGTTTTATTTAGTTAGTTTTGGTGTGTTGATATCACTCCTTTGAAGGGCCGAACTATTCTCAACTTGGTGGCCTCTTTACCAGTTTTTGGCTTTGTTTATTTTGCTTTGTTTTTACAGTTGGTTTATTTTTCGTGAATTGGACGTGAATACAATTTCTTTGCAACGTTGTTCAGATTTATTGTGATACACTAGTGTGCGTCTAGGCACGCACGTCAGTCCAATGGGAGACGATGCCGACAATACTAACAATGGTTGTAACAATATTTTCCCACACCATCCCCGTTACATCCCCAAGATTCAAACCATAAAAAGGTACGCAGTTCGTATTGTACTGCACCCATTCGTCCAATTTCATATCTGGAAGCCTTCCCGTTATCTCGGTATCGATGAATAATCACCCTATGGGATTTAACATGGCGATGAGCGGATATGTGCTAATAGTAACACATATTCTGCGTTATTGAGGATCAGATTTTGCATTGAAAGCAGCTTAGCTTGCATTCCTACACAAGTTAATTTTTGTCAGGTGGGTCATTGATCTCGATTTCAACACAATTTAAGCTTTTGTACCGCATTATTATTTTTCCCTAAGTACCTGAAATGTGCCCAACTATGCTTCAGGATATAAGACAATGCTATGGAGTCGCGCTACAATGGTTTACAACCTCGATAATTGAATTGATTTGATGTTTGTTGCCTAACTTGGCACGACACACTAGCGTGTGTCTAGATTAGGGTACAACCGAGTCCGGATAAATACCCGACCCGGGGCCGGGTAATGCTATTTTTGACCCAGCTCAGACTCGGGAAAAAATTCGACCGAGTGCGAACAGGGTAATAATTGTTTGTTGAAATAATTATTTTTATTTTCATAGTTTCATTTTACCTTTTGGAGGCACCTACAACTACTTGCACCCGATAGATATTCATTAAGGTGCACAGAAAGAATCAAATAAATGGCTGTAATAGTTTTAGAGAATCATTTTTTTTAATTACGGGCGGTAATGAACTAAAATTGAAACACTCCGTTTTGAGAAAACGCGTCCACAAGTCGGCGTTAGTTAAGCTACTTAACGTTGTTCCCACCTGATCAGCGATAGTGTGAAGTTTTACAGGCCGCTTTTCCGTTTTAATTTTCGTACGTGTTTTGAAATTCGCCATGGACGTTTTTGTTAACCACAACCCAAGAACTGAAACGATTTTTCAAGTGTAAAGCAAAAATACAATTTCCGGATGGTAGTTACGCTAAATAAGTTTAACAAAAACAAAGCTTCACAAAGTTGAGAAACAGCAGAAACTAAGCAAAAGCCGCCTTGTTCACTTCGTCCCCAAATTGACATTTAGTTCTCTGTGCTGCGGTGCAAGCACAACTTGAATTTATGTAGGCCTAATGGCAATTTATTATTAAAGCAACATAGGCCTATTGGGACCAAAGTAACCAAAATGCATTTTATTTTTCATTTCACTTTATTATTAAAAAATTTGAAACAAAGAATTACTGGTCATTTTAATTCTTGACTTCACTTTATTTAATATCGTAAAGCTTATAATTTAAAAAAAATTGAAAGAAAGAATTACTGGTAAATTTTACAGCTTTTTTACGAAGGTTTCGTCCGGTTTTTTTTTTGTGTGCTTTCATCTACTTTTATTTTGCTTTCGTTGATTGTTATACTCTGCGCAATACAAAACTGGACAAAAGCAAAATGAAAATGATTGAAAGCAAAAAAAAAAAGAGGGAATGAAACCAAAGTAAAAAAGCTGTATATTAAACTTTAAAAAAAAAATTGAAAAACTACGACCCAGTTCACTACCCGGACTCGACTCGATGGGTATTCATAATTACTCGGACTCGGCTTGGAGTCGGTTTTTTGCGTCCCGGTCGATCTCTAATATTCATTACAGTATTTGGTTAATTCACTGTTCGCAAGTGTTTTTTTTTTTTGTTTTGTTTGGGGGGAGGGGGGGTGCCAGTTTTTCTTGTGGTAAATGTAAAAAAAAAAAAAGAGCAAACATGCCTGTTTCATGTTATTCATCAAAACTACAAACCTGATTCACATCTATAAGTTGTCACTGTAACACCTTAAATTGAGACATTACCTGGATGGCATACAAGTGCTCCAGTTGCTGTGTCGCAAGAGTAATGACCAATTTTGTTATTTTGTGGTACACAAAATGTCGAGCACAATGGACCGTAGAAGTCCTTATCGCATTGGACCGTGAAGTTTATAGTCAAGCTGGAAATAAAATTCAAATTTTATGATGATAATAAAAAATATGTGTTTCAATTTTGCTTTTCTTAGATTCATTCATATTCTAGCAACAATTAAGTTTAATCCCCCCTCCAAAAAAAAATCAAATTCTTTCCTGTCATTCAACTAAATGGCAGCCCTCTACCAGGCAAAAGGGAAAAAAGGCCCAACACACACAGACCTTTGTTAGGGGTCCCCAGGATGCAGAAAAAGTAAGCAAGTACAGCTGATTGACCAGACTGAACACAAGGCAGTTGACTGCCATATCTAAACTGACCAGAATCCTTGTGGGAATTTCAAAAAGCCCAATTTTACCTAAGGGGAAGGTAAAAATTAGGTTCTATTGCCTAACCATAATTGTATACTACCTGTAAATTTCTTGCATTCATTTCCTGGATGCTCCTTTATCTCTCGAGATTTTTCGCTCTCTAGATAAGGCCAGCAGCGCAACCCCACTGTGCAAGCGTCATGCGCAGCCCACCTATAAAAGCATTCGGCCCAACCGCCATATTTTTTCCTCTTGATATGTCATGGTGGTGACTCAAGAGGGAAGGTAGGATGGGTTTACAAGCAGTATATATTTTCAGTTCGGCAATAAAAAGAACATTTTCCCGGCCCCCAGCCACGCCGGCTAAAAGTGGTTTGTTTTTTGCCTAAAACATACTTAACCTGATAATTTAGCATTACACTACTGGCCTCAATTACTGTCTCCCTGGAGGTTTTTAAGTTGCTTGTAGCCGCCTGCTTGCATGACCCACTGCGCATGCGCAGCCCTCTCTATATAAACGAGAACGTGGTCAGTCTCGGCATTTATTTTCCTCTCAATCTGTCAGGCGGTGACTCGAGAGGGGAGGTAGGGCGGGCTTTGGTTAAGTAAGTTTTAGGCAAAAAAGAAACCATTTTTAGCCGGCCTAGCTGGCAAAATGTTCTTTGTTTGTTTGCTAAACATATTAACCTGATAATTTAGCATTACCAGTAGACCTCATCAAACGTGGTGGCGGGCACCGAACTGACGGGGCGCCCCGGGATGCAAGCAGGCTTTCCCCCAAATTTTTTATTAAAGTAAAAATTTGTACTTCATTCAGAACAGAGTGTTGAAACAGGAAGTTGGATCTCTTTCGTAGGGTTTGGTGGCCCTGAAAAGGGGCCGTTGTTTTGAGGGTTCTTGCTTCTTTCTATGGGTGGCTTGTTTCCTTCTATGGATGGCTTGCTCCCATCTGGGATGGCTTGCTTCTGCTTCGTTCTGAGTGCTTAAGGGGTGCTTGACCACAGTTCTGGCTACGACGATTGGTCCCAGCCGGTGTAGTCCCTTTTCTTCTCTAGACATGTTCCTCAGGTAGTGGGAGGTGAATGTCGTTGATCGACACCAGGATGCGGCTTGTAGAATTTCTACTAATGGGATGGCGTTGTGGAGTGCCCATGATGAGGAAATTGCTCTGACCTCGTGTGCTGTTGCTCTTTCCCTGCTTAGGTTGGCTTTGTCGTACGCTTAGGTTGGCTTTGTCGTACGCAATGTCGATGGTTTTCTTTATCCAGCGGGAGATCATGGTGGCTGAGGTTTCTCCTGTTTGGAGGTCTACCGGTAGGAAAAATTGATTTCTGCCTCTATGGATGTCTTCGTGTTGAGTTCTTGTGAGATAGAAACGGAGTGCTCGGGTGGGACCTAGTAAACGTTCCGGCTCGTCACCTGCCAAGGTTGAGAGTGCTGGGAAGGTTATGGGTTTTGGTGGTTCGGATGGTTTCTGAGTCTTGGCTCGAAATCCTGCTCTTGGGTGAAGGGTTACTGAAGATAGGTTTGGACCAGACAGAGATGCAGTAGGCTGGGTCTGCTGATAGGGCTTGGATTTCGGAACAGCGGGCACTTGCTGCGAGTGTGACGAGGAAGACAGTTTCCCTGGTAAGGAAGTGAAAGGAGTTGTCTACATTGGTTCGTAGGGGGCTTCCATTAGTGATTGTAGGACGATTGACAAGTCCCAGTCTGTGACAAGTCTTCTCGTTGTTGGGCGGTCATTTTCGAAGGGGCGGAGAAGAGCAGAAATTCGGTAACCATCGAAAGGGTTGGTCTTGTCTGTTGCCTTGAATACCACGGTTTAGGGCTGAGCGGTAGTCAAGGATCGTTGAGCCTTTGAGTTTGTCAATGTCGAAGAATCTAAAAAGTTCGGGTAGAGAGGGATTGATTGGATTGATTTTCCTTGTGAAACACCAATGAAACCATATGGACCAGTGGCTGTCATACATTCTGTTTATTGGTTCTCTGGTGGCTTTTGAAGCGATTCGGGCGGCATCATCTTGATGAATCCCAGCCTTCTTCAGGAGTTTGATGATAGTAGCCACGTGTGAAGGTTTAGGCTGGGAAGGTTTGGGTGAAGTTTCGAGCCCTTTGTTGAGACAGAATATCTGGAAGAAGAAGGAGGATTCTTGGAGTGTTGACTAGGAGGGATAGAAGGTGTGGGCACCATGGTGCCGACGGCCAGGGGCAGCTATTAGAAGGAAGAGGCTTTGACTTTCTTCGGCTTTCCAAAGTATTTGTGGATTTGGGTTAGGCACAGTCAAGATGAACTGTCAGAGGAGAAAACTACGTTCGTCTTGAGGCTTTGCTGTAAACGTGGGTTTTTAGCCACGAGTGAGACAAGTCTTGAAAGTGACGGTTGTTGACTTTCACTCGAGACGTGGGGTTAGCCACGATCGAGACGAGAATCAGTGTGGACTGCCACAGTCGTTTGGGTCTTCATTCGTGGTGTGGGGTTGGTCACGGTCAAGACGAGCGGCCTATGAAGACGTTGTCTGTCTTGAGAACTTCACTCAATTCGTGGGTTGTAGTCACAAATGAGACGAGCTTTGGTGTAGACAGCCATGGTCGTCTTAATCTTCACCCGAAGAGTGGGGTAAGCCATGGTCGAGATTCTGGAAGAGGAAAGAGCGTCCTTCGTATTGACTCTTTACTCAAAACATGGGATTTGCCAGGATTGAGACAAGCACCGGTGTGGGTTGCTACAGATGTTATGATTTCCGCACGAGACATGGGGTAAGCCACGGTCGAGACAAGCAGCCAAAGGTGGAGACAGTCCTGTCTTGATTCTTCACTCAAAACGTGGGTTCTAACCACGAATGAGACGAGCATGAGTGTAGACAGCAGCTGTTGTCTTGATTTCTACTTGAGACATGGGGTCACCCATGGTCGAGACAAGCACCAAGAGGTGCAAATGGTTTCCGTTTTGGTTCTTCACTCAAAATGTGAGTTTTAGCCACGAATGAGACGAGCAGCAGTGGACAGCGTCTGTTGTCTTGATGTTCGTTCGAGACGTGGGGTCAGCCACGGTCGAGACACGCAGCAAGAGGTGCAAACGGCTTCCGTCTTGGTCCTTCACTCAAAACGTGGATTTTAGCCACAAATGAGACGTGCAGCAGTGGACAGCAACTGTTGACTTGATTTTCGCTCGAGACATGGGGTCAGTCATGGTCAAGACAAGCAGCAAGAGGTGCATATGGCTTCGCCTTGGTTTACTCAATACGTGGGTTTTAGCCACGAATGAGACGAGCAGCAGTGGGTTGCAATTGTTGTCTTGATTTTCGCTCGAGACGTGAAGTTCCACGGAGGGTTGATGACAGTCGTCGAGGTTTGCGCTTGCTTTGATTTGCTGTTGGTGAAGGTGAAAATTCTTGGAGCTGTGTTCAAGCTGAGAGGTAGACAGCTGAATTCGTAAACTTGGCCGTCGTAGATGGACCGGAAGAATTTCGTTGAGGATGGGTGGAGTGGAACATGAAGGTATGCACCCTCTAGATCTATGGGAATTGTCCAGTCGTTCTGTTTGAAGGACAGGCGGATGGACTCCAGTGTCTCCATTTTGAAGTGGGGATAGGTGGTGGAACGAGCTGGACGTCTTCTGGCGGAAAAACATCTCTATAGACGGCGACATGGGCAACCCGGACTACGCCGGTTGCCCAGTGGTCGACGTGGACGGATGGCGGAGCGGCAGGGAAGAGCACAGCACCCGTGGACGAAGTGATGAGCAAAAGAAAGGCGGGATGTAAGACATCGTGGCAACATTCGACGTGAAGAAAATGAGCGAAAGGTACTAATCCCAAAGCCTGAGCGCAAGGCTTGTGACGAGGCGACGGCGTGAGGAAAAAGATGGTCAAAAGGACGAGACGTCCGTAAGGGAAGCCCACGGAGTGGTGATGGCTGCCGTGAATTATCCCGCAGGTCGTTGAGGCTGGGATAGAGTGCGTAGGTCACATGAAGCAAGAAACAGTTTGCCGTTGGCGACGTAGGCCAGCCGGACAAGTCCGGGCGCCCAGCAGTCGTCAAGCGGTTGAAGCCAGGAGCGACAATCCGTAGGTGAGCGAAAGGAGATTCGAAGGTCGGACAGAGGCGTGGTCGTCGTCAGGAAGAGCGAGCAGATGGGTGAAAGGGAACGATAGTTTGTTCCGGCAGGACAGGAAATCCTCCGGTTCAAAGTAGCAGAAGAGCTGTCGTAGGGACGCCAGCTTGAGGCAAAGAGATCAGCGGTCACTTCGGAAGCGATGACCGTAGGGACGGCGGCAACCGTCTTGTAGCGGAAAACCCTTTGTTGATGGCGATGTAGGGATCCAGGTATAAGCCAGTCGCTCAGCAGACGACGCGGGCGGCAGCAGAGAAGCAGTTCAGAGCACAGCCATGATGGTGATGGGCGAAAGGAATGAAAACCAAATTCATGGGCGAAAGAAGAGTGCTTTGACTTACCGTCGATCCTCTTTCAAGGCCGAGAGGGCGGGAGGAAGTGAAGTGGCTTGGACGTCTTGAAGCGAAGAGTCATCTTCTTCGTTGGTGACATAGGCAACCCGGTCTAAGCTGGCCGCCCAACGGTCGTCGTAGGCGGGCGGCGGTCAAGCAGTTAAAACATGGCCGTGATGGTGGTGGGCAAAAGAAGTGAAACCAGATTCATGGTTGAAAGAAGAGCGTTTTGGCTTGCCGTAAATCTTCTTCCAAGGCCGGGAGGAGGCGTAGAACATTAGACGTCTAGAAGCGGAGAGTCAACTTCCCAGCGGTCGTCGCAGACAGGTGGGGGTCGGTAAGCGCACAGCATCCGAAGCTGAAGCGATGAGCAAAAGGAGGTCATCATTGGCAGGAGCCATCTTAACACTGATGAGCGAAAACAAAAATCCAAATTCGTGGGCGAAGATCGAGTCGAGAGTTGGTGGTCAAAAGGCCAATTTGAGAGGATGCGGCCTGACGGAGTTTCCTTTTGGTGTCCCGAAAAAGCGCCTTGGCTTGCCTAAGTCTTCTTTCTAGGCCGTGAGGTCGGGAAACGGCGGCGTGCGCTGGCCATCTTGCAACGGGGAGTCATCTACGTCGTTGACGATATGCACGTCCTGGTCTAAGCCGGGTGCGCAGCGGTCGTCGCGGACGGTCAGAGGAGCAGCAGGAGAGAGCACAGCATCCGCGATCCGGGCGATGAGCGAAAGGGCGGCTTCCATCGTAAGGAGATGAGCGAAAACAATAATCCAAATTCCCGGGCAAAAGGCGGGAGACGAGGTGATGCTTAGGAACCTCTGGATGAAAATGAATGCCGAGACTGACTACGTTCTCGTTATTATAGAGAGGGCTGCGCATGCGTAGTGGGTCATGCAAGCAGGAGGGTACAAGCAACTTAAAAACCTCCAGGGAAACATTAATTGAGGACAACGTAATGCCAAATTATCAGGTTAATATGTTTGGCAAACGAAGAAACCAATTTTGACCTCCGCCAGGTAAAATTCAGCTTTCTATGTGCCGTTTACAAAAATATCTACTACGTGTAAATTTCTTGCATTTACAGTTGACCTCATCAATGGTGGCGGGCACCGAATGACAGGTTACCCCCGTTGCGAGCTGGCTCCCCCCAAAAGTTACAAACTTCGCACTTTGTCGAAAATGAACAAAAACAGGAGTATGGGTTGTCTTCGTACGATGTAATGGTCCGTTTGGGCGACGAAAATATACATTACCTTATTTACACTAGCAGACTTTGTCACCCGGAGGAGGGCTAGGTTCGTGTCTTAAGGAGCCCGGCGTTGCCCAGTCTGAGTTTCCCGCGGTACGAGTCGGCTGCCCCAGGCACGAGGTGCCGGTATGTAGACTAATCTGCTATTCCGACCACTTTCTCTTGGACGGAGGATGACCGTCTGCGGATGGAGGAGGCGGATGATAACAATCATCGTGTGTCCGCATCTGAGTGAGATCGAGGTGAGGATAGGGGGATATTTTTTTTTTTTGGTGGTTTTTTTTCGAGGAGCACAGGAGAGATGATGTAAAATAATGGCAGGAACTGGAAACGGCGTGGGTGGGCCGTCCGGACTTGGGATCAGTGGAAAGGCGTTGTTCGCCATGAAGAGTAAGAATCGTCAAACGTCGGATGGAGCACAAGACGGATACGTAGGACACTGCGGATCCAGGCGAAGCAGGGATGGCACGGAGTAGAAAAAAGGTTGAACATGATAGGTAATATTTGACCGTTCTGGTGACGTATAAAAGGGTAATGAGCATTCCAGATTTAAAACTAAAGTCCGGGTGAGGCGGATACACATGAAAGGTAGCACAAGCATGAGTGGGCGTCTCGCCGGAGGGCGGATAGGAGGATGGTGAAATTTCGAGGATAAAGTAAGGCATTTGTCCGGAGTTGAATGGAAACCAAAGGCAACTCCCGTCGCCTTGGATCGACAAGGGGAGCATGGCATGTTGCCTTCCGACGATTTGGTGTTGCGTTGGATGCCATAGAAAACAGGGAAAAATTAGGGAGCATCATCGAATTGCCATACAGAGTAACGCGAGAGGGATGGCACGGCTGGAGTAACGGTGGATTGATGCCAGAGTGTTGCCAAAAACGGACGGTGCGGTTCGGGAAGGATATCCTTGGACGTGCGTGTAGTAGATGGAGGCAAGGATATAGCGGACACGGAGGGCACGGATAAGGACGCAGTGAAAGGGTCATCGGTCGGAAGGGCGTCGTTTCGGGTGGTCACAGGGACAGCGGATAGGGAACCAGCGAACGAGATGGTGGTGAGTTGCGGAGGCGGGAGCGGAGGCATGCCAGGTTCGACCGGGACAGGGAGGACGGATGGTGCTGTGGTGGATGGGTCCTGGAGGGGTGAGGGGGGGGGGGGGGGCCCGGGCCGCCTGGTGAAGAGAAGTCGGACACGGCGTGGGGGTTTCACGGGCGGATGATCATGGAGACGGAGGTGTCCCTAGTGTGGAAGGTGCAGAGCGGAGGCGCCAGGTCCGCGAGTGCGCACAATAGTGTGTTCGCCACGATGGCGAAGAAGGTATCGGCAAAACCCAGTTATAGTCCGCTTTGAGGAGGGCGTAGTTAATATGCTGGGGGGCGGTACTTTTGACTTACAACCTCTAGTTCGTTTGTCAAGGCCTCATTTGTTGCGCGAAGAAGGGAATTCTCTGCCTGGAAGGTCTCCGCTGCAGTGGCGGATCGACGAAGGAGCGGGAGGTCCGTTAAGGATTGCCAAAGATCAGAGTAATCGGAAGAAAATTTCTGCACAAACTGAAGAACAAAGTTGACGTTAAACTGAAAGGTCTCCATTTCTGTGGGCAGGGCCGTAGGAAACAACTTAAAAGTAATACGGCCTAACCAAATCAGGTAGGGGGTCTGGGGGAGCACTGTGAAGTTCTCCCAGCAGAGTCCTAGGCAGAATCCCGAAAGTTGAAGCAATTTCTGGTACTGTAGTGTCTTATCTGGATTTGGAGGCTACGTTTTGAACAAATTTAGTTAAAATGTGGATCACTTACGGCAAGGGTGGATGTAGGAATATATGGAGAGGGGAGGACCTGGGGCAAAGAACGTTTGAGGACTTTTTTTTGGCTCTTTGTAGTTTGTCCCACTGCACTGACTGGCGTTCATTTCCCCGACCAACAGTAACGTTTTAGTTGGTAACCCCCCCCCCCCCCCCGCTCCAATTTCGGTCATGAAGCTACTGAGTGAAGCTAAGTGTAAAATTTAAATGGGAAGGGGCAAATTTTTGTAGTATATCCTAACAAAGCCAGTGTTTAGTTTGCGTTTTACTTCCAGCCTGATTTTTTCGTTTACCCTTTACCTTGTGATTTATTTTTCATTTACGTCATTTTAGAACCTTATCCTTATGTACGTAGTACGTACGTTCGTTCCCCGCATTCCTCTACCCGGCGGCCGCCCCCCATTTTGTATGTAGCAATGTTTCCTATTCTGTTATCAGTGACTTACAAAACTTACTTTTGAGAAAGTTACATTCGGCTGGATGCTGTGTTGGGCTTTCCCCAAAGTTTGGTGGTGACCACTTGCTGAAGCCTGCTTTAGCGTTTCTTTTACATCTTTTTTCCCCCACACCCCCTTCTCATTGGCCTTCGTAGGGTAGGGGAAAATAACAGTGATTTATGATTTATTTTTCATTTACGTCATTTTAGAACCTTATACTTATGTACGTAGTACGTACGTTCGTTCCCCGCATTCCTCTACCCCCCCCCCCCCCCATTTTGTATGTAGCTATGTACGGCCATGTCTGTGGGGGAAAGGTGCAGACCTCTAGAAAGCACCTCGCGGTGGACAGCCTGACATGGAAAGGGAGCGAGGGGAGGGTCGACTGGGATTGCTTCCAGTGGAGGATGAACCGGAGGATGGGTCCCGTTGCCACGTGAGTCCACTGGCCGGACCGGAGCGGCGAGTGCCGAAGAGTGCTTGAAGGGAGAGGCAGGTGGCGCGAACCTCTGGGTGACACGCTTAACCTTAACGGCCGACCGGATTGGGACACTGGGTTTCTTTAGGATGCCGGTCGGAGTTTTGATACCGGAGGTTCCCGGGATGGCCGGAACGGAGTCCGTGAGCGGCGGCGGGAGTGCAGCAAGACGCCGTTTTTTTTGCAATGTGGAAAGGGAGGATAGAGTTTCGGATGCGGGAGAGCGCGTAGAAGCAGAACCGCAGGTTGAACCCGAGGTCACTGTCGATGATTAAAGCGAGAACCGTATCCTTGGTTTTTTCGTGGGATGGGTGTCTGAGGCAGTATCGCGGGCTGGAGGCGAAAGCGGGTTGGAGGAGCGTATTGAAGACGTCGTGCTCGACAATAGACGTGCTGGAAGAGGATTGAGAGGCAGCAGCGGATGCAGCGGCTGCAGCACTTTGCCGACGGGACCTATCCGTTCGTTGCTGGGACTGAAGGTGGTGTTTCCGAATAACCGCCCACCATTTGGGGGAGAGCGTGACACAGATCTAGCACTTTTTTTGCAAGCCATCACAAAGGCGATGGCGCTGACAGCACGGACGGGGGTCGATCCTAGGTTTTGGCAGCTGGAAAGCAAACCCAGGGCACTTGCACTTTGTTGGTGAAGGAACATTGATGGCGTCAGGGTGGAACACAGGAGATCGTGGAGGTGTATGGTCAGAGTCTGCGGATGACGAACTGTTCGCCATGGTGGAGTCGCGATTGGCGAGGTTGACGGTTAGTGAGCGACTTTCAAATTTGAAAGCACAACGACGGCGGCAATAGAAGGTGGCGCCCTCTGGCAAAGGAAAGAGGAAGGACGGCCCGCTGCCCTCCTGGCGGTGGAAAATGGAAATGGCGGTATGGATGGGAGGGCGTTGCGGACCATGGAATATGATGAGCGCCGCTGTCCGCAGTGATGTTGTACTTGGCGTGTGTGTAGGTCCGGAATGTGTACGGGGATCGCCTGGGCGGACGCCATCGTCCTGTCCTCTTATATGCTTGTTGTCGGCATTCTGCCCCCCCCCCCCTTTTTTTCCTGTTGTTGTGTGATGGTTTTTTTTTTTCATTGAGAGAAAGGTTGAAAAGGTGACGGTAAAGGAGGAGGCGAGATGTCATCGGTGCAGGACGGAAGATCCAGCGGCTTGGCGGGAACGGTAGGTCCGGTAAGAATGGTAGAGGAAGCGGGAGCCGAAGTCCGGGGCAGTCTTTGTATTCCTGGAATGCAGACCGGATAGTGGCGGAGGACCGGCCGCGGACGTGGAGATAAGGACACCGGGGAGAAACGGGCAACCTCCTTCCTCCTCCAGCGGATTGGTGTTGCCATTCAACGAGGCAATGCTCCTTCCATTTTGAGCACCATCCCCGCTGGATCCAGCCTGGACGAATACGTCAGTCATCTCTGAGTGCTTACTTTTTTTACATTCATGATTGTCTGCTTTTGCTACGGGTTTTGCTGTTAGTACTGTCGAAAACTCGTTTGTTGTTTTTTTTTTCTTTTTTTTTTTGGTTTGGATGAATTGTTGATTCCCCATTTGTCACCTTCATTGTTGTGTCTTTGTTTTTTGTTTTTTGTTTTTTTTTGTATTTCTGTTTTACCTGTGTTGTAATAAAGGTCCACAAAGGATAAAAAGTCCGGAGAGGCTGGTCGGAGGATGGCAGAAGAAGCGTCCACATCAAGGGATTCGTTACAGGCGAAATCCACAGCATGAAGAGGAGAGGGCGAAACGGAAGGTACATCTATCCTAGAGTCAGAACGTGGGAAGGACGGAAACGGGGCCGGGATCCGGAGGCCAGCAGGAGGATGGAAGGCAGGTGAGAGGGGACGTGTGCCCCCCCCCCCAACGGAATGGAAACAATAGGTGATGGAAGAATCGGCACCAGAGGGGAAGAGTCTGGTGGTGCCAGATCATCCGAAGGACGATGGGATATTGAGGACGTGAACCGTCCCCCGAACTTGTAGAAGGCCCCGTGTTGACCGGCGGATAGGAAGACGGTAGTAAGGCCCGGGAAGGGGACCGAGGGTGGTTGACGCGGATGGCGTAACACCGAAGGTAAGGCTGGCGGCTGTCCGAAGCGTCGTACGGAGGATTGAAAAAGATGGGCCCGTGTAGGCGGACCTGAATGTGCTCGAGACGGAAAGGGACCAGAAAGGGTGGAAGTACCCGTGAGGGGAGCGGCCTGCCTCAAGGCGGGTGCAGAGTGACGATGGATGGAATCCATGGCGGCTGATAGGTGGAGGACGGTAGTAGGTAACGGATAATCGGGCCCACGAAGAGTAGGTGACATAAACAGGATGGCCGAAGAAAGGCTCTGCAGCGGACCCGGCAGGGGACCGGATAGGCTCAACAGCCGAAAAGGTCGCAGCAGGAGCAAGGATGATGGTCGGGGAAACGGGGGTCAGCAATCCCTCGTCCCGAGCAGCGGATAGTGGCACAGACGAGAAGGAGGCCTCCCCATGTTCTGCTGCGGGGATGTAGGAAGAGCGGATAAGACGGCAACCACCGCGGATGGAAGGTAAGCGGTGGCGGATCGGCGATAGCTCAGGAGCGACCGCACGTGGCGAGCGCCCTAGGAGAAATGATGGTGACCGCAGCTGCGCGGGGGCTTATATGGCCATGCCCGATGCATGCGCGGTGAAGTGTGAGCCAGGCAGGGAAGGCAACTTCAACTTGTAGCGGCGCTTACAGGGTCTTGAGGTGCCTACTGTCTATAGCACCGACATCTGGCGTACATGTGGTAATCGTAGAGTAAATCATAAGTGGCGGTTTTTACTTTGTTGTGAAAACAGCATAGCGTATCTACTGCACGGTTAGGAGAAGAGCGTCAACGTCCTAACTAAACTTTTTATGACCTATCTATCACGGTTTACTGCCACCACGATGAGTAGTTAATTTAATTGCCTACTTCGGAGTTAGAATAAAAATTGATTTGTAATTAAAATAACCCTTGCAAATTAAATCGGACTCGAAGTCAAAATTTGTTGTTCAAAACAACTTTCTTTTCTGTTTTAATAAAACATGACAAGATTTTTTACACACGGAGTAACTAGTTGGTTACAAAAATAAAACTAGGCTTTACAAATAAAAGCACACGATTTACAATTAAATCGACACTGAACTTAAAGTTAAAGTTCACATTACAATTTGGACTAGAAAAAGTCGGTTTGAGTTATCGCAACTCTCTAAGTTACAAACATGACCCTTGCAGAATGTAAAATAGTCTTTGAAAGCTTTAGCAACTCTTGCACTAAAGTCAATCAATCAATCACACTGAATCAAGATTAGTGTTACAAGGAAAACTACCTTTTTGAAAACTCCTGCTTCAACAATAACACATGCTAGATCTCGGTCATCTTAGATTATTTAATGAACACTGAGTTCATAAACAAAGAAAAAAAGCCGGTTTTTAGGAAGGGGACCTTAAACCCTTAAATCGTGGGTGCCCTAAACCAAAATGCCGATTGCGTTTGGCTACCCACAAATTCCCTCAAAGTCTAGAAGTTAAGTTTATATTTTAAGACTAAAAATTTAGAAATTCTGTTCTAAATATTAAATTCCAATAAACTAGTTACCCTTTGAACCACTACCTTGCCCGGCATGGCAACCTTCGGACTGGACATCTCTGCTCCGACCGCCGTAGTGACCTCTAGCCTCTGAGTCCATGAGCTATGCTAACGAAATTCTCCCTCAGCTTGGTTATATACCTGCTGCCTGCCTGCAGGTAGGAGGGAAACTGCGGACCTGTAGGAGAGCGACGGAGGGGGGGTGTGAGGTAGAGGGGTCGCTTTGGAGGAGGAGTGACTGACCAAAACCGGCCGAGCTGGCACTATCGGAAGTCGGCCATGACAGCGCGGACGACTAGGGTAGCCTTGCACTCTGATTGGTGGGGAGAAAAATACTGAGTTCGGATTGGAAGGAGCTTGGATGGCAAAGGGATTTGCCGACTTTGGGTGTTTTTAGAGGACGTGGCTTGAGTAGTGCATTGAGTCAAACTCATAACAACGTGAAATAGGCCTATACATTTTTTTATAAAAACTGCAATGTTATGCAATGCGCTATTGAAGGAAGGGGGGGGGGGGGGAACGA
>JAHWFP010117580.1:0-27218 GCA_023313725.1 Lithobius niger | reverse complement strand
AACGAAGTTTGAGGCTCAAAGTTAAAATAAACTGTTATTAATTGAAGGCAAAGGCTTTACTGTGCATTCGGAATTGAGATCACTATGGTCGGAGCCCTGAAATAAAAATACAAGATACACACTGAAAATGTCCGGTAAAATAATCGTAGTTGTGTTGCCATTTTGAACAAGGTAGGGTTCATGAGAAAAGATTACGTTAAATAATGCTTTCATAAAAGCCTAGGCAAAAGATTAAATAAACCAGCTTGTGTTTTTAAAATGCTATAACGCATAAAAATTTAAATGTATTATTGCAGCCGCAGATAATAACGCTACTGTAGTCAAAGTTTTCATAGTTGCTAAAATCGTCACCTTAGTAAAATAAAAACATTGAAGACGTAAAAAACATGTAAACTAGCACAGCACTAACCTAATCGGTTTTATGCCTGGAAATAAATTCAAGAAGTACAAATAAATATTTACATGTTTGTCTTTCGGAAAATGGCAACGGAAATTGCGTGCGTCGGCGCTCAGTTTGAGCACTTTTTCAAATTGAGTTGTAGACCAAAGTATGGCGAATTTTGGAGTTCTGTTTTCATAGGATTACAGCAAAAGTTCGGGTTTATTAAGAGCTGCAACAGGAGTCGATGAAGTCCATTTTCCTTGGAGATATGAATTTTTAAAGTTGGAGGTTGATAAATAGGCCTAGCGCCTATTGGCGCTAAGAAAAAAAAAGTATCCCCGAGTTGTTGATGGTTGGTGTCGGGTCTCCTAACCAATCGACAGGAATTTTAGGCCTCGTGCCTTTACAAACTTCTAGGGGATACAATAGCTCAAAGGGGAAACTGCTAGTGTAAATAAGGTAATTTACATTTTCGTTGGCTATAAAAAATAAAATTCACTGGGAATAGTTTTTTTTTTTGGGGGGGGGGGGGGCGGAAGACGCTTTATTTTAATTCTGGTGCGGGGGTATAAAGATATTCCTGGCTACGGCCCTGTATACAACAAGTGTTGTGTTGATGAAAGGTGACACTTTGTTCTCATGTTGTTATCATGGTTGAATTCTTGGTCTTGTCAGTGAATTCGTGTTGGTGTGTAGAGAGCCATGATAAAAGACTTCTTACGGTGAAGACTTCGGATGGACCCAGAAGCAGACCTTTCTGTCTTTTGGTGAAAGTTTGGAAGAGCTCCTTTCGGTCGAATGCTTTGAGGTTTCTTTAGGCTGAGAATGTAGGGCCAATGATAAGCTGAAAACCAATCGTTGTCTGAATTTCATGACGACAAGCACAAAGAGACAACTGCAGGCAGATGACAAACAGCAATTTCAACGTGACTGGATAGCGTCAACCAGCTAGAGCTTCAGTCAAGAGTTGACGGCGTCATTTGAAAAGCGGCAGACGATGATGGGTGAGGTGTAGTAGGCAGTGATGGGTGACGACTAGAAGAGCTGCCCGTGAAGACCAGTTGATTATATTCAGCTTGCAGCAAGTCTTCGTAGGGGTCAAGAGGGAGGGGGGGGGTTGATGTATAGGGCGACGAGATTCTTCCAGCGCAGATGCACAATCCAGGTTGTCGTCGGGAAAGAGACTAGCTGATGTGCTTTAATATGGGATGAGGGCAATCTGGGTGGCAAAAGATTCGTTCCATGTTGACTGGAAGGTCAGAGCGCCACTGTTTGGACGAGGTGGTGTGAGCAGTTTCATGTTTCCGTTTTCTTGATGAGCCGATGTTGGAACAGGTAAACCATCCCTGTACGTACGACTTGCAGTGAGAAGACGAGGGTAGTGCCGGGATCATTAGTTTGGCCTTGCAGTTCCAATCCTTGACGGCACAGTCCATGCGTTGATGAATTACATTGGCGGATCATTGCCGAGTTGCAGTGGTCACAGCTGATGGATGAAAAGATCAACATGATGAGGACTACGAAAAATCCAATGGCTGTTGTCTGAGTTTAGTTGAAATTGTTTTTTTTTTTAGTCTAGTGTTGTCTCCGAGGCAGTGGCGAGGAGACAACGAAGGAAGTGGCGAAGGACGGCACTGACCGTAAGGAAGTGGGAATGCTGTGGAGAGTTCCGGTGCAGCCGAGGACGAAAGAAATCGTGGCGGTGAAGGAGATGGTCGGGTCACGATTGTTTCGTCTTCGGGCGGAAGGCCGGTTTCGGGTTCCCATCGGCGTCGAGTCCATAGGGCAGCCGAGATAAGTCAGGATAACTCCCGTTTAGCTGATGATCTTCTTTAGACGAAGGATGCAGGTGAAGGATCTTCTATCAGGCGAAGGATCTTCTTTCGACGAAGGATCTGGGTGAAGGATCATTTGTCAGGCGAAGGATCATCTTTTGACGAAAGATGCAGGCGAAGGATCGATCTTCGGGCTGAAGCTGAGCTGAAGGATAAAACGATTGAAGGCTGGCAGGGGTCCGAAGGAGCTGCCATGACTAGCGTCTAGAAACACAGAGCAGTGGCGGGTGAAGGTTCGCAGAGTAGTTAGCGGAGGATAAGGAGGTACAGCACGCAGAAGAAATTGGGAATGAGGCTGTGATTTTTGCTGATGAGGAACTTGCAGGCCAGATTGACAGAAGCCAGAAAGTGCTACAACGATCGTCGGCAAGGGACAGAGGCCTTGAAGGATGAAGGTCCGAAGTGACTGTGATGAGCGTCGGTGAGGGATAGCAGGCAGCGAAGGGCGGAGATCCGATATCGCTGCGATGATGGTCGGTGAGGGACAACAAGCAACGAAGAACGAAGGTTCGAAGGAGCAATGATGAACGCCAGTGAGGGACAGCAGGCAGAGAAAGGTGAAGGTCCGATACAGCTGCACGTCTTTCATTTGCTGGCGATAGACGGTAGGCTGCGAAGGACAGACATCCGAAGAAGCTGCGATCATGCTTGGCGAGGGACAGCAGGCTGTGAAGGACGAAGATCTGAAGAAGCTGTGATGATAGTCAACGACGGACAGCAGGCAGCGAAGAACGAAGGAGCTGTGATGATGGCTAGTGAGGGAAAGTAGGCAGCGAAGGGTGAAGGTCCATAGGAGCTACAATGATAGTCGATAAGGGACAGCAGGCAGCGAAGGGTGAAAGTTCAATAGAGCTGCAATGAAGGTCGGCAAAGTGCAGTAGGCAGCGAAGGATGAAGGTCCAAAAGAGCTGTTATGAAGTCGGTGAGGGACAGCAAGCTAGTTGTGGATGAAGATTAGCTGCAGATGAAGATTGAAGAGGGACAGTAGCAGCGAAGGAAGCAGTCAATAGGCTGTGATACAAACTGCAAAGAAGCAGTAGGTTGAGAACAATGCAAGTCCGAAAAAGCTGCAACAATGGTGGGCGAGGAGCAGCAGGCGTCAATGGGCAAGGGTTAGCATCAGCCAGTGGTGTCTGGTGATGAGCGGCTGAACGACGGTAGTGATGTGTGGCGTGCCGACAAGCAGAGACGAAATGCGGCAAGTGCAACAGGCCGTGACGAGCTAGATTGGCAAAGCTGCAAATCAGTCGGTGTGTTGAAGGAGCTGCGAATTACAGTCAGTGAGGGACAGAAGGCAGTCGAGTCAAGAGGGCTGCATTACATACTGACGAGGGACGGCAGCTGCATGATGTTGGAGGAACACCAGACAGTCATGGGAGAGTCAGCAGCAGTTTAAAGTCATCGGTGACAAGAGGCCTAAATCGCGGCAATGATGGTTGGCGCTCCGGAAAAACTTGCGACGACACTCAGCAAGGTAGTGGTCGGCAGCAGGTGAAAGCTAGTAGGGCCGAGAAGGCTTGAAGCTGCATCAATGTCGAGGGATGTGGCATAAGGGGGGGTTTCCCGGCTGTTCCAAGATTATATCGTGATGAGTGAGAATTTTCGTTGTGGAAAATTCAGTTTTTTCATTTGGAAAAAACTTGCTTGGTTGTCGCATGGAAGGATGAGGCCTAAGCAGGCTGGGATGAGAATGGTGGAAAGCAGACGGGGAATTCAGCCGATTCGTAACACTGGTCTTGTCGGCAGAGCATCGCTGATTCCGTGGATGCACCTTGTCCGTCTTGTGCTTGTTGCAAATGATTGAAGCGAAGGAACGAAGGATGAAGAACACTATCTTGGATTTTTCGAGCGAAGGACCTTGTTTCGAGCGCAAGATCTTCTTTCAAATAAAGATCTTCTTACAAACAAAGGATCTACTTTCGACGAAGGACCTTCTTTCGAGTGAAAGATCTTCTTTCGAGTGAAAGATCTTCCTTCGAGCGAAGGATCTTCTTTCAAACGAAGGATCTTCTTTCGACGGAGGATCTTTTTTCTAGTGAAGGATCATGGCGAGGATGTGTGCTGGAGAGAGCGAGAGGAGCGACCGTCTTCGACGAGAGCTTGAGGAAAAGAGATGGTGGCCAGCCCAGGCCGAATGCTTTTATGCGCAGTGGGGTTGCGCAGCTGGCCGGATCTAGACAGAGAAAAACCTCAAAAGAAATAAGGAGCATCCAGGAACTGAATGCATGAAATTTACAGGCAGTAGATATTTTCGTAAATAGAACATAGAAACTATTTTAAATGCTGTCTTATGATACGAAAAAAGCTAAAATCTATGCGACCCTGCCAGAATTTGAGCCGTAAAACATGTCGCTAATTAGAAAAGAATGCTACTAATTAATGTAGGGCACCAAACAGTTCAAGCAAGCACTGCCCGTTTTACAGACACTGTCACACTAGGCCGGCTAAACAAAAAGGGGGCGGCTGGCAGGACCTTCATCTGCACAGGGCGCCAGTTATAATTGTTCTTTGGGGGGTTAAAAAAATGACATGTCGCTGTGCGGCAAACAATCAGCATCTTCAGTTTAAAACTTAGAAAAAAGAACAAAACTAACTAGAATGTTGCATTCTGTCAGCGTAAGCTAAAATTTCTGACTTGAAAAAGCAATCCACTTATCTCAATCAACTAGCCAACGAGCTCCACGGGCTTCCTTTACTTCCATGAATAGTAAATTGTCAAAAATTCCATGTCACTCTACGGCAAACTATGATGTGTATCTTCAGCTTAAAACTAGCAGCATCGTATTCTGTTATTGTTTTAAAACGAACTGTTGAAGTTTGCTGTAATTTGTTGCATCTAGTTTACTTTATCGTGAGGTTCAGAACTTGATTGAAAAGGACGCACTTCCTTTTTTGCTGGCAGCTGCGGCATATATATAATCTTGCGAATAGAGAGAACATGCAGCGCCGCCTTTATTACACTGATGGACTATACGTTGCATCTGGACTGGACATTAAGTTTCGGTTTCACTATACGATATTACAAACAACAGAACATTGCTAATGAGACTATAATCTAATGATACTAATTAAACATGCTTTAAACATTGCAAACCAACACTAACGAAGAACATAGTTTGCAACAACCATTAAGTACACTGGTGATCTTGAATGCTTGTATCAGGGTACGTACTGATACATGGCCGGTTGGGCGCATTCCTTCTCCCCCCCCACCCCCACACACACACCAAACCCACCCTTCTTACATTCATGTAAGCAGGATCAGGGACCCTAGTCTCGAGTTGCGCTTTTCAAATCGCATGCGGTTTTACCAAAAAGCGTGCCAAAAATCATGGCTCGCACATTCTATCGCACGTGACTTTTGATAAAACTGCATGTGATTTGAAAACGATCAAGTCGAGACTAAGCCCCCAGGTTTAAGTCGCTTGGCATTACATTCACTAGCGACTTGAAGGTAGCCACACAGTGTCGTATTTCTGCGGGCAAAGCACATTTGATGTTGGGAAATATAAAAATCGGATTCCACTATTTGGATGAAAGAACCATGAGGATTCTGTACAATACCTACGTTCGGCCCCACCTGGATTACTGTGTTCAAGTGTGGAATCGACATTTTGTTAAGAAGAAAAAATCATCGAGGTTATTCAACGCTGTGCATCCAAAGTACCAACCCAGTTAAAAAACTTGGATTACCAGCAACGTCTTAGACACTTGGGTCTCACCACTCTTGAGAAAAAAGACTTCGTGGTGACCTGGTGGAAACTTTCAAATACATAAATAAGCTCGCCTCAAGATGCTGCGAAGTGCGAAGACATGTTTAATCGTGCCATTTTCACTACAACAAGGGGTCATGAACAGAAGTTGCAGCTCCCATATGCTAGGACTCAGGTGCGACAAAAATTCTTGTGTCCGCACTATAAATACTTGGTACTTGCTGCCCAGCCATCTTACGGGCGGCACCAACACAACTAAATGGAAACGTGATTATGATCGATGGTCCAAAAACCTGTGATCTGATTGCTTCCATGCTCCCCTTCCAGCCTCACAAGCTCTTTGTTTTGGCCGTGTATCATTAATGTTAATCTTAATGTCACACAGTTTCACTTCACTCGCACTAAACCTCCTTCAATTGCCAAGAATGACCTGTTTTTTGGCCAATTCTTACAGTAATAGCTGGTACGAATTTAACAGTTTTCGCTGAATCATCAGTTTATGACAACACTTCTTAGTGCCACAGTTAGTTGTTTGTGGAGGTCATGGGGACTGAGGGAAGTTCCTTTGGCTAAAATGGAGGCTGCATCTAGAACTAGAACCAGGTGTGCTTGGAGTAGCGCAATCGTGCGAAATCGGTGTTGCACTTTCAAGCAATGTTGTCTAATCTCACAATCTTTTATATTGTAATCAGAGTACTGAAAATGAAGATTCGACCATTGCTTAGAACTCAAACCAGTTTCACAGCCTCCTTAGACCTGTGTGTTTTTTCGTATCATCAAACGACTTTTAAAACTATTTTTTTTTTATGTCCCATATGGGACTTGGTCAGTAGTGGATTAAATCTAAGGAAAATAGTAGCTAGTAGCTTGGCTAGTAGCTGACCACTCTGACCCCTTTGACCACTGAACTCTGTTTGCCCACGCTGTTCGGAGACCCGGGGGCACTTGAGGACTTAAGTTTTTTTTTCCATTCTGCTTGGTGGCACGCTCTAAAACTCATCAGTCGACGCAAGAGATACACTAACATATTTTCCAACTGCGTCTCTCTTGACATGAAAACCAAGTCTTTTACAAATTCCTTATAAGGGTGTGAAAAAAAATGTGCTTCTCCGATCCCTTCATAGTGAACCAACACTTTGCTGGGGAAAAATTTGTATTGCGATTTTGAGAAAATCATGTTGTTTTGAACCTAGAGCAATTCACAGCGAAGTAACAGACCAATGTTGTGCAGCCGTAAGTTGCAAAGAGAAGAACTTTTTAATTACAAAATGATTGGGAAAGAATTTTAATGTTATCCAATACTCCTCCTTCCTACACACCCTTTATATACTCCTGGTAAAAACTATGAGTGTGTATGAACCTGGTTTCAGTCAATATTGCGCTGACTGAATTGTTCCGGAGCAACCATGGAAGAATTCTGCTATTAAGGGAAGATTCACTGATCCCAGACAATCCCTCTACGAAATGGTGCCGGAACAATGCAGAAACAATGTTAAAACATGGTCACGCATTGCACAACCATCTGCCACTTCGACCACCATCCAGACAAAGTGAATTGTAACAGTTTACGCATACCTTTGAGGCCACGTAAAGCTAAAAATCTCTTGTATAATTCCACTGTACTTTAAATTGTCTACTGGCACAGATGTAATCAAAAAGGTTTGGGATTTTCTTAAAGTAAAATTCTATTCTTTTTCAGAGACGTTCCTAAATTATATGCCCAACGCACTAGTCCTGCAGATCTTACCTAGTTTTTCTGTGCATCTCAATCTGTTTGCTTTGTCCTGGCTCCGCTTCCAATAATGCATGCAGCGTGTCCACAAGTTCATCACTGGATGGTTTGCGATCAAAAATTGCCACTTTAAGTAGTAATGCCCCCTATAAATAAAATTTGTACATAAGCAAGCATTCCCAGTATGGGTTTTAAAAGATTCATTGTGATAGCCAATTTTGAGGTTACGCAATTCTAGACAGATGATTTAGTCCCCAGAAGAAGGAAGGTAAAAAGGTAAATAATATTTTAAAAAGGATTTTTACCCCCCCCCCCCCCGGTCGTTCTTAGCAAGGGCTTTGGCCCTCAAGCGCCCCTTATTTATGCCTCTGGAGCCCACATTTGAGTAATAGTCTCGGTCACTGTGCCATACTCTATGAATTTGTATTTACAAATACCGTATTTGTTCGAAAGCGCCAGATCTTAAAAGAGTGCCGGGTCTCTATTAAGTCGTAAAATAGAGAAAACACTTTTATCACCTTCAGTTGCATCAACAGTTCACTTACATTTTCGAGGAAGAAAACACCGTTCCTCCTCTTCTTCAGAAGTCCATTTCACAGCAGAGAACGTTCGTTCGATTGGCACTCACTCCATGTTGAACTTTAAATTTCCGTGCAAGTGCCACCAACCACTGAATTCTACGTTATTTACTAGAGGGCTGCTGGGCAACTGCTGTCAACTTCAACCTTGTGTCAAGCTAGGCATTCAGAAGCAATGGGACAAGGTCCTTAATTTGGTCGTGGGAAGAACCTGTAAGGTTCATGAGAGGCACCCGTTGATGAGAAAATCTTTTAATTGAGAGGGATTCAAGTCCACCGAGGTGTGCTCCTTGTGCGGTGTTGGAGCGAGTACTGAAGCCTGGTCCCAAGCAATATTGTGGTTGGTCTTGCAATAGTGTTTGGTAATTCCATTCAATTTTTTCCCTCGTCAGGTGTCTTCCACGTGTTCCGTAAGTCACAATTCCAGACGGCATTTTGTTTTCCCAATATAAGAGGCGTTACAGTTACAGTCCAGGCACAGTACCTGATAGAACCTTTATGGAGATTGCATACCTCAGGTGATGGTAAGTTCCCATGATCAACCGGAATCATGATGGGGGTGAGGGAGGTGTATGGGGTGGAGAGGGTGCACATTTCTTTGACTCGCTTCGGGTTGGGTAGTGATGGGTGGTACGGGGGGGGGGGGGGGGGGCGGGCCAAAGGAGGGCGGTGAAGCAGCAGCATGTTTGGAGCGCAGCAACTTTGCCGAATTGAACGGTATTTCCTAACTTCTCGATATTGATTAATAAATACAGATGCAAACCTATTTATGTTGCCTTTTGGACTTGTATGTCAGACTGCCTGGGCGGGGAATTTCTTGATATTGGGTGGGTAATGATGTCTGCACCGGACTCCATTTTTGGCTAGGATGTTGTGGATGGAATCGCTGAAACCAGGAAGATAGGTAACACACTCATCTGGAGAAGTTTCGTCGACTTCACGAGAGGTATCAGCACCAACTCTCCATTGTCAAATTCTCGCTCAGGCACAGCTCCATGCTGTCTTAGTCATGATGTTAATCCACTTGGCAGGAAATCTGCGCTCAAGGAAAGTGGTCTTAACATCATGAAGGAAGACTTTCGCAATATGTGAGGGAGAAGAGTGCTCAATAATGCGAGTAAGTTCATTCCTCAGCAGAGCCTTGAGGAGGGGCCTCGAGCGGGCCGACTTGAAGTCAATTCCCTCTACCGATGTGGGAAGGTATGGAGAAAGGGGAGAAACTGATGGCACCCTTCTCATTAGTGAACATAACATCGAGGAAGGGAGTTTTTCTCTTGCACCAACTTCGCGTGTGTACTGATTGTTGTCGTTCCACTGGTTAAGTCTGGTGAGGATGATGTCGCTTTCATCTTTATGAATAGTGGCAAAAACATCATCGATGTATCGCTTCCACAGTTTGATGTTGGGGAATCACGAGATGACCCACTCTTCAAGGAATTGGAGAACAATCTTAGCCAAGACGGGCCAACAGGAATATCCCAGGGCATCCCCATAGTCTGTTAAGGTGGAATGGCTGCACGTGACGTAGATGGAGGAGAGCACCGTCTTGAGTAGTTCCCGGTCTAGTTCCCGATCCTCCTTGTCGATCTTTAGTTTTCTGGTAGATCGCTCAAACATGGCGAGAATGAGGTGGTGAGGGAGACTGGGAAGAGAGACACACCACGTTGAAACAAAACACCATCTGGAATTGTGACTTAAGGAACACGTGGGAGACACCCGACGAGGGAAAAAATTGAATGGAATTGTCCAATATCATCACAAGACCAACCACAATATTGCTTGGGACCAAGCTTCAGTACTCCTACACAACAACACCAAACAAGGAGCACACCTCCGGGCACTTGAATCCCTCGAAATTAAAAGATTTCTATCAACGGGTGCCTCTCATGAACCTTACAGGCCCTTCCCAAGACCAGATTGAGGACCTTGTCCCATTGCCTCTTATTGTTAAGCTTGACACGAAGTAGAAGTTGACGCCAGCCGCCCAGCGGCCTTCTAGTGCATAACGTAGAGATCAGTGGTCAGTGGCACGTGTGCGAAAATTGAAAATGCAACATGGAGTGAGTGCCAATCAACAAACAGAACGTTCGTTCGATTAACGCTCACTCCATGTTGCACACCATATTGCAATCTGCTGTGAAATGGATTTCTGGCGAAGTGGTGTTTTGTTCTCGAAAATTTAAGTACAGTATTGATGCAACGTTCTTGAAGGTGTTAAAGTGTTCCCTGTGTTTTACTATTTCTGAATACTGTCACTGTCTTCGCCGTTTACCGGTCTCTATTATAAAGTGCCATTGCTTAGCATAAACGGCTGGAAGACTAAAATTAAAGGATTAGTGAAACTCGGTTAAATATTCAAAATGCACAAACATACACAGACGGGTTTGTTCACTTGAAGCCGCATCAGCATTTATTGTTGTTAAGATGATTAATTCCAGAGTGTTTGGTAAAAAACGGGAAGGTCAGAGCGTCTACTGCTGTTGCCCTCTGGTCTGGGACTGGGCTTACGAAAAGGGAAGTCTGGCATTGTGCCCCGTGGAGAAGAGGTCTATCATCGGGGTACCCCATATGTGGAAGAGCGATTCGCAGATGGATTTCTTTAACATCCACTCCCCTGCCGGTGGTTTCTTTCGGGATACAGAATCTGCACTGACATTCCTGTTCCCTTGGATGTGTAGAGGCAGAACCGTTGTTTCGAGCTGAATGCAGAGCAGAAAGATTGAGGAGGTTATCTCGTGAAGTTTGAGGGATCTCGTGCGACCTTCTCTTTGGATGTAAGCCACTGCTGTGGTGTTGTCTGCATGAATCTGCACAATCTTCCCTTTGACGAGTTCCTGGAAGTGTAAAAGGGCGTTTAGGACTGCTTTGTGCTCCAGGACGTTGATGTGATCCTTGTCCTGTTCTGTCCAGGTTCCTGATGTTTCTAGGTGGCCTATGTGGGCTCCCCATCCCTCCAGTGATGCGTCGGTGAGTAGAAGTAGGTCTGGTCGTGGTTCACGCAATAGGACCGACTGGGACAGTGTGTGGATGACTGACCACCATAGAAGTGCTTTCATTGGAAAGTCTGGACTGGTTACATGATTCTGGTTCGGGTGGAAGGGTCCGGTTCCTCAAGTGTCGATTTGGTAGTGATGAATTGGCCTGGTCAATTGGTCATCCATCTGCCGTAAGGGAATAGACTTGCCATGGAATCCATCTTGCCAATCAGGGAATTGAATTCTGTTGATGAGTGAACGGGTTGTTGCCGAAAGCATCTTGCTTGGTAAATAATGTCCTCTATTCTGTCCAGGGAGGGCATGATGGTTGTTGCTGTTAGGTTGAAAGCAACTCCTAGGAAGATGAACCCTTGCGCCGGTTGAAGTCTGCACTTCTTGAGATCTACCCCAAAGCCTAGTCGATTGAGGAGTTTGATGGTGTAGTCCCTGTTGTCTTGAAGTTTGCCTGGGTCTTCATTGTTCAGTAACCAGTCGTCGAGGTAGGTGCTTGCTTCCATTTCGATTTGATGTAGGTGTGCAAAATTGGCTTTAGGATTAATGTGAAGATCCTAGGAGCTGTGTTTAAGCTGAACTGTAGACAGCGGAATTGGTGCACTTTGCCCTGATACAGGAAGCGGAAGAGGTGTTGAATGGATGTGTGGAGGGGGACATGAAGATAAGCATCTTCTAAGTCAATAAATACAGTCCAGTCACTGGGTTTTAGTGAGGAACGAATTGAATCCAACGTCTCCATCTTGAAATGGCCGTTTTCCATGTAGCGGTTGAGTGGTTTTAGGTTGAAAATCATCCTTTCCCGTCCTGGTGTCTTTAGACGGAGAAAAATGTGGCTATAAAATCCTGGCCCGAAAGGGGGGGTGACATAGTTGATTGCTCTCTTATGAAGTAAATCGTTGATTTCTGCTGATAATTTTGGGATTGTTTGAGACGAGAGTTCCCATGGGGGAGTTTGGGTGAGTGGTGGTCTTGAGGAGAACGTTGGTCGAAAGCCATCTTGGATTATGAAGAGGATTTGTTGATTGTTCGTTAAGGTTTTCCAGGCAGGGAGGTAGAAAGCTCCTACTGGGTGTTGAAAAGGATTGGTGGCGTCACTGATCCCGTCTATGGAAAGGCTTTTTACCTGGGAATGAGTGTCGGCTTCTTTTGTCCGGGGTTGTGGCCCTCTCGCTGTGATTCTTGTTTTTTGCGTGAGTAGTTGCGGGAATATTGGTTTGACCGAAAGGACTGATTTGAGCGGAAAGGTTAGTTGGAGTCCGTTCGATGATTTTCGGAGTTTGAAGACTGGGGTTTAGCCTTTGGCCAGTTTCAGTGTTTCCTTGATTCGGAAAGGGTTTGTTCTGATGAGTTTTCGAGTAGATTCTTGAAAAACCAGGATTCTTTATTAATTTAGGTTTTCGAGATATGGCAAGATGAGGGGCAAGGCTTGGTACTTGGCCATGGAAGAGAGTGTGTCTCATGAATGGGGAGGTTGCGTAGCTTGTATTTGGTCGAATTAGTCAGATTAGAAGCTGTGTTCAGTGCAATGTCGCGCATTAAAAGGGTGTTGTTGAATAATACACGAGTGAACCAATTCATTCCATGGAAAGTTGCAAAACATGTTTTCTGAAAGAGCCGAGAGATGAGGCATGAAAGGTCTTTAATTTCAGATTGCGATGGACTGGAAGAGAGTTTCTCGCATAGAGCGTTTACTGCCGTGTTTAAGACATCTGCTTGAGAAGCAGCTCGTAGACCAAGATGAATGCATTTGTCATTGTTGATGAGAACAAAAGTGGGAATCTCAGCATGCTTGGGTATGTAGAGTGCAGTACCAAAGTCGATCTTGACGTCTACCGTTAAAAATTCTTATTCAGGGTAGGATTTTTTGCCGCAATTGCACCCTCACTAAATAGGCGGAATAAGGAGGTGTCACAGCCTGGCTTGGGCAGAGGAGATCTTTGTCAAGTTCGAGTGGTTCGCCGCATCCCAAGATGGCTCCACCGTTGTGTAGCAAGTAGGTCAGCAGAGTTGTGGATGATCCAAGGAGGGATTGCTGTTTAATGTTTTTGTCACGTAGGGCAAACCCAAAACCTGTTGTCAGTCCCCTGTTGATGACTGATACGTCGGAAGACTTGGAAGGCTTATATAAGAAGCAGTCAGGAATCACATCTTCGACTGTCTTTAGAAGTTCCGCGAGCATAATTGTTGCTGTGTCGTCAGTTACGAGGTCATCTGAGAAGCGAATGCGACGAGGTGATTGAGCTGATGGCGCATTTGCATTCGTAGTGGAGATTCGTTGTGCGATGATCTGCGCAGTCGGTGTGTCATTCGCATTCGACATCAGTTCATTCAGGATTGAAGTGGAATCTACGATGGAGCCATCATGATCGGAATTATCCGAAATCAGGTCGGCAGCTAACGCAGGAAGCTGTTGAATGGATGACCGTTGTTTCTTGGAGTGACGATGAGTCGAAGAAGAGAGTTTGTGGATAGAAGAAGACGTGGTGGTAACCCAGTCGTCGGTGCGCTTGGCTTGATGGCATGACCAGTGGCAGATTTATGTGGTGCACTGGGTGCGAGCGCACCCCTCCCTCCCCTTCAGATCTAAAATCAATTTTGTTTAACGTTGATTTCAAGCTATGCTTGAAGAAGAAATTTGCTCAACACATTTTTGCGTTGACCTTCAATATTGTTTCTTAACAACCCATGATTGACAAAAAAAAAAGGAAGCAGTTCAAGGAAGGTCACTTTTTTTTCCAGGAAGCCCCATACGGAATAGAGTTCTTTAACAGTGAATTTTAGGCCACAAAAAGTTATTGAAGGAAATTAAAACCAGCTGCATACGAAAGAGCTGGGAAGTATTTAGGATTTAATCAGACATCATTGTGCGGGGTCGGTGTGTGGTAGTTCGTTCCCATTTTGGTGGACTGCTGAAGGAATAATATGAAAACAGCTGTTGTTTTATGGCCTGAACTTCCCATCAGCAGCCGGAAAAGGCAGTAAAAAAGGCTAAAATCTTAAAAGTTTCGGTGACTCTGCCCAAGACCCCACTGGGGAAGCTTGCAATGTACCCCTAGACCCATAGCTGACTTTGGACTGGCTTGGAGCAGCACCCCCCCCTTCAGGAACCCCTCGATCCGTCACTGGGCGTGACCGAGGGCGGCGGCATGGCAGATTCCTTGTGGTGACCGAATTCAGAGATAGCATGGGCCATCATCAGATTTACGTCGCTGCGGGACGTGGAGTGATCCCTCGGGAGGAGTGTGAAGAGAGATCTAAGGGTCGTTTCGGTGAGGATGCAGCCGCTAGGAGTCGCTTGCGCTGTTGTCTTAGGCAGATGTATGCAGAAAGAGCAGCTTGAAAGCCCACCTCAAAAGTGGATAAACGTAGACTGGAGGTAGGGGATCGCTGTTCATCCTATAGTAGTGAAGTTGCAATGCTGTTGGGTACTTCATCCTTTGCATTTGCATTCGCGACGGAGGGAAAAGGTGCGGGAGCATCAGAGTCGGTGGGCACTGGTTGGGGGCAAGAGAGGAGTCTACGTAACATCGGCGGGTGGGTCGGGCATCCTTCTTTATGAGGCGTGGCTACAAGATCTTCGGGACGAATTTCAGGAAACAGACCGGCGTGAACATGCTCTGGAGGAAAAATGATGGCCAAACAATTGCGTGAATGTGCTTATATAGCGAGGAGCTGTGCAGTAAAGATCCGCAGTCGGGTTACGGCGCAGGAGGTTACGGAGCACCCGAAAAACCTCTAGGGAGACAGCATCGTACGCGGAACTAATGCACAAATTACAGTTTTTTCCAGCAACAAGAAAAATAAATTTAGTACGCTACTTTTTTTCAAAGTTTTCAATGCGTTCTCTTTAATTCTTTTTTATATGTCTTGGTGCCTTCTAGATCAACGCTCCTGGCAGCCACCCATCCTGTCAGCTCCTTCCTACGGATATGCAGGCAGTCACCATAAATAGCTAAAAGGAAAGTCAATTTGGGGGCGCAAATTGATTTTCCAAAGGACTGACTACTTCTCTCCTATGACAGCTTCTTGCCCTTAGAAACACCACCCCCCCCCCCCCCCAATTTTCACCAGCCTTTCAAAATGTAATGATCCAATAGCACATGAAAACTAAGTAAATATAAACTTACAGGCCAATGATTGAAGTTTATGGAAACTTCTGGCAATTCAAATTCTTCAAGCCTCCTGTAGAAACAGTCTTCGACGTCTGAATTGTCACTACAAGGAGAATATGCACTGCACCTTCAGTAAATTATGACAAGATGACCAACATATTTTCAATAATTGGTGTTAGAAGTTTAGTAGGGTGCATTTACCGTAATACCTTAACTATCGAGTTGTGTCTAGCTTCCCTGCAGGACCGCTAAAGTTTTTGACTTAAACCAAGTTTTCATGTTCAACACTGCTTCAACAATAATTATTGTGGACTTTTCGTACACTGCACTTTAGTTACAAAGAGATGGTCACGTAGACCATGAGAGGCTAGATTATTTAGGTAAGGTATTGTCTACTAATTTGAGATTATCCTTAGGGGGAAGATCGGTAGTGCATTTACATCCTACTGGAGGCAGTCATCGTCGTTTCTGTATGTCGTGCTTGTGTTTGTCCAGTCGTACTAACTTCTCGTCAGATTGGAAGTCTGCTGCGCGTAAAAACCAATCAACAACCAGCAAATTTCAAACTTCAAATTTCACGTATAAAACTGCTGGTACCCTCGAGACGCGATCTGTGAACTAAAATTTCTGCCCCTAACAGTCAATTTAGAAGGATACATCAGACCAAAACTAAACCAAACAATCTATCCACTCATGTTTAGACCTAATTTCCTTCACAACTTTTTATTCAGTTCTGTAACAAAAATATACATTTGGCTCATTTGTCTAGCGTACACTATTTTTTGAGTGCCCAAATCAAAATGTTGAAACTAATTTTCTACTTTGGTAAAGGCAGTTGGAGTGTTAGGCAGCTCATGAGCGCACGCATAGGTTTTTACTTAGCACGTGAAACGTCTTTCTAAGTCATAATCTCAAACAAAAGTTTCCAATCATGGATAAACGCTTTCACCAAACATTTCTTGGAGCCATTTACCGTGCCAGTCCAAGCTCCTTGAAACGAATCTCGGGGCCTCATGCAATGAACGTTTCTAGAGGCGTGTCACTAGAAACTTAGATCTAAAGACTTTTATTCAATGTTCAACAATTGCACTCTAAACATAGTTTAACCTTGCTGTAAAACAAAATGTAAGTTACTGAAGTTGTTTCGTTCGGTTAAAAAAAAAAGCATCTGAAAAATCGCAAATAAATAGTAAAAATAAATACCGCAAGCCAGCGTCAATTTTTTTGATAAGACTCCTGAGAACCATTTAATTAATTTTTAGAGGGCTTAACAATTAATGTTCTAGAGCATCGACCGTCTTTCTACCGCTCTCCGGCAGTCTCAGAATGAAAAACACTGGCAAGCGGTAGTCACAGTGATATTTAAAAGGCATCTCAAAGAACACAACAAAAACAGTTTACCACCTTCGAAGAACTCAAAATGGTCTTAATCTTGAATCTTCGGTGAGACTCCTTTCACCTTCATCAGAAGTTGTGC
Organism: Lithobius niger; assembly: GCA_023313725.1. Lineage (NCBI taxonomy): Eukaryota > Metazoa > Arthropoda > Chilopoda > Lithobiomorpha > Lithobiidae > Lithobius > Lithobius niger. The sequence continues at coordinate 10,399 of JAHWFP010117580.1, read as the reverse complement.
AAGAAAATAAATTAAAAGACACATCACAGGCTCACAGCATCAATTTTCTTTCCAATGTTTTAACTCCCGCTAGTCTGTCGAACTACTGTTCTAGGACGATGGCGTTTTTTTAACCGAACGAAACAACTTCAGTAGCTTACATTTTGTTTTACTACAACGTTAAACCATGTTTAAGCCAAGGTTAAACCACACCTCTGAACGGCCCCAAGATTCGTTTCAAGGAGCTCGGCTTGGAAATTAGCTCAAGGAAATGTTTGGTGAAAGCGTTGATCCATGATTGGAAACTTTTGTGACACAGATCAGTTGATCATTGGAAAGAAAATTGATGCTGTGATGTGAGTTTTAATTTATTTTATTGCACAACTTCTGATGAAGATGAAAGGAGTCTCACCAAAAATTCAAGAGTAGGACCATTTTTGTGTTCTTTGAAGGTGGTAAAGTGTTTTTGTTGTTTTCTTAGTCTTGTGTTGAGTAGTCTTAGAAATGTTTTGTTGTGATACACGTGCAATTAACACTTTTCTTTTCGAGAAACAATGCTCGGTTTCCATTTCATAAAAAATTTCTGTTTCCTTTTAAGCTGGCATTACTTGTGCTGATAAAAATGTTTTAAATTCGTGCAACCCTGCTGCTCTGAGTCAGTCACATCAACACGAAATGTCTCCAACCAATACGGTGAGTGTAGGTTCCCTAGAAGGGAGTAGGGAGGGAGTGTCACCTTGCGACAGAACAGTACTACAACCTCCATCGTACCATTCCTTTACCAGAAGCCATGTGCAATGAATATGCAGAATACATCCAGAACACCCTAACATGAATGATTTTGCGGATGTTGCAGCAAGCGGCATCTACTGGACCATACCAGACCAGACGAAATCCACATCTGCAAACAGATATTATGTGCCAGATGGTAACAAGCTAAGTTGACTTGTCAAGAATTTTAGCCTTGCGCGTTTGGGTTTTAAGGCACACAAAAATACATATTTTTTTTACTTACCCATTAGCAGCATCCAGGCAAATAACAAATTTGAAGTCGCACTCAGCTGAATCACACTGCAGTACAGAGTCATTGTGGGAAAATTTGACAAACGCTAGTTCCAAAATTCCGCCGCACTCACCTGAGCCAAACAGCTAAAATCATCAAAATTTTAATAAAACAGGACAGCAATTAAAGGACTATTTCCCCTTGTATATTTAAGTTTGTTGCCTTATTTTAGGCTCCTAAACGCTAAAATAACATTTAAGGTATGTTGCACGGATGATTTTACACAATTTAAACACAATTTTTGGCCCTATTTTACACTCTTAAACATTAAACACATATTTAAAGTATGCTGTATGAGCAATTTTACTTAAACACATATTACACATTTAGTTCAAATTTTCTTCCCATATGTGATATTGAATAATCTACTCTCGCCATAATCTACTCTGGTAGTCTACTCTCGCCATGTGCCAGCTACGAAGAAATTCGTAAGTGTTCATGCACTTTCAACATTATTTTTCTAGCAATGTACAAAATTAAACTTAGTCAAATGGTTTATTTCCTCCATAATCGCTCAATTTCACAGAGAAGACACTCCCACTGTCTTGCTAATTTTCAACAGTACCCCTACTGCCTTCATCACACCTTCCAAAGGTCAATTTGGGTCTCTGGTTACACCCCTGCTTGCTGCATTTTAATAGACTAGCTGGTAATCCATCTAAGGACGGCATGCACCCGTTGGCATGTACCCATCGGCGGCTTCCGTTACCCGTATTGCAGAAGAGCCATTCACGTATTCCAGGTCCCCCTCATGGTTTGGTTTTGTTGACTGGTTGCCAATCATGGTAAGAGATAGCGCGTATGTGCCCATCACTCATTTTCCCATTGCACTAACTTCCGCACTGGCCAGTGGTTTCTGCATTTATATTTGTGTCGTTCAGTATTTTTATTTTTTGAAAATTTTCATTCAAATTATTGTGGGAACACGTTAAAATTTTGGGCAAACGAATAAAGAATTACTCGATTGCAGATTATGACACTGGCGAGCTATTTCTTAGGCATTGCTGTCGCTGATGGTAGGCCTCGCTTGCTTACAGTATTAATAATTTAGATAAACTTCCATACTCTTCGAACCCTACGCAGGAGAGTTGTTCTTGGAAGAACTCTGAAATCTGGTTCGTATTTAGTCTTGCTTGGACATCCTGGGAAGCTTGCCTAACAACAAATAAGTAGAATTCTTAAATATTCCTTGGTGAATCTTGGTTCCACGTGTTGTTCTACAGGCTGACATGTACTGCTTGCACTAAATTTAGTAGTTGAAGTAGCTACTATCACCGATTAAAAAATCATACAAAAATACTGTGGCACCATCTAGTGATGTTGTTAACCTTTACAGATTACTCCCAGGTGCACGAGGACGTACCAAATTGTCACTCAATAATTAAGGAGGCTCGTGGTTCGTTAACAGAAATGGCATTGTGCATTGATGCAAGTTAGTAGTAGATAACGCTAATTACATAGATGTTGCCAGAATATACAGATTTTCAATCGGTGATAGTGCCACTTTAAGTCCTGGCCGTTTTTTTGTTTCAACTCTGCGTATCGGACTATTTGCCATCAAGTGTTGTTATCTCAACTTATTAATAACATGGACCCGTGAATATATTAAAGCGGCAGTTTATTCAGTAATGTGATACAGTAATAGTAGTGTTTGACTGAAGAATGAAGTCGATATGTGGCAAATAAATATCAGTAAGAAATTTATGTTCTTCCTTAAATAAGTTTTAACTCAAAACTGAATGTACTGAAAATTGTCCATTCAGCGACGCAAAACAATTCTCGGTATATTTAGGTTCCTAGGAAAGCAAAACTAGCCTCAGTACGCGAATTAATTTTCACCTAGAGCAAGGAGGGATCACAAATTCACAAGAGGAACTCATAGTGCCCTCTAGGTGCGATTATATTAACTAGCAATTCTCTCCCTAGCATGTTTATAGAGGCGATTCATCCAGTCCCAAACTTTCTTAAAGCTATCCTGCCATTGGTGAAAGAGATAAAATGGCCGACTACTGACACCATCTATTGAGAGGAAAATCGAACAAATGGGAAAAAACAAGTTAAAATTGTGTAAATTCGGCTCTACAACTGATCTCAAAGATCCTTTTTTTTTCTATTATTATTTACCCGATCCAAAAATTGACAAACACAAGGGAAAATTGCAGAAACTTTTATCAGCAATAAAGAAAGAAAAAAAAACAATGTTTTAACCAATTTTCTTACCTGCACCACCACAACAAGTAATCCAAATGCATACATTATGTCCCAGCCCGTTGTTAAAAAGACGGTCTTTGCTGCTTGTTCGTACCAGTGACCATCCTACCCAATACTGAAAGCTCAGCAAGAACAATGGAGATACATCCGATGCCAGGTCAAGTGCTTGGATGACACCACATGGATTCAGATTTCGACATCAGTTCCAAAAACGGAGGAAGCATTCCTACTCAAAATACGACAGCACTGAAAAGCCAAAAATCTTGATTTCTGTAAAAGCTATACGCTTTCAAACTGATAATTCCGTCTGGTTAACTAATTGAGCAGGGTGTTTTAAGCCAAGATTTTGGTAATTAAATCTGGGTATACGATAAATTTGAGAGTCAAGTTACAGAAAACAGATTAGGATAGCAAAAAAAAAGTTGCATTGAGCATTATGCAAGTCAAATTTATTTACTACGTCGAGTGGTTATTTATGCGTTTACCGCCATTATTCACAGTTGTGAAAGTCTAAAATTGTAGGCTCAAAAATATGGTGGTTTCTAAAAAGGCTAAAATACTAGGGCTGGCACCTGGTTGATTATAGTTTTTGTTGCCTATACTAAATATATTTTTATTGCCTATACTAAATATACATTACCTGTTTTCCTTTAGCAGTTTCCCCCCTTTTGAGTTCCATTTATCCCTAATTTGAAACTTGTCTTCCCTGCCGTGCTCGTGACCTTCCTTCCTTCTACGCATGTCTGGAAACGGGTTCCTCTATAAAAGACGGACGCAGCGGAACAGAACCATCTTTCTTCCTTCTCCCCATGAACCTTGGTCCATCAGAGAGGAGGCTTGGGCGGGTGAAGGTAATGCATATTTTCGTATAGGCAATAAAAACTAAAATCAACCAGATGCCAGCCCTAGTATTTTGGCCTTTTTATAGCCGAAAAAATATATATTACCTGTTTTTTCATTAGCAGACTTCGTCAATTGGCGGCGGGCCAAGGTTCGACTACCCGCGTCACGAGCCGGCAACCCCAAGGAACGTATCCTGGTGAAGGCCACCAAAGTGCCCGATTCCTGTCCCCGGGAACCACAGTCCCAAGAGGGTGAAGAGAATATCATCAACTGCGGAGAAAAATGCAGTATCAGGGCAACAATGGGTCCATCACTGTGGGACAAAGTAAGAGATATATGCTGAAAAGCGACAATCCTCTCACTTTATGGGCGGGAAGTGAAATCGAGGACAGCAATCATGGAACCGGATCGCAGCACGAGTCGAAGAAGGAACGGCAGGACAACAGTGCGGACTTCCAGGACAGACGGCGGTGGTTCATAATGAAGAGAGGCCGGGGACCGTCAGGCCACGTACGAAGGCAAAATGAAGTAGTCGTCTGCGGAACAGTGCATAGACGAGATCACATGTTGAGTAGTAACCAACAGTTGTGGCGAGGGGATCACATCCAGAAGTAGCAGGGACCGTAAGCAGATCAAGGAGAGGCCCACGGGCCGATTAGTCTTTGGTCCTTGAGTGCCAAAGGTACGGATGAGATGACGCATAACACCCAAAGCACAGGATGGTCTTTGCAAACAAAGGATGAGGTACTTGAGAGAGGAAGCAACGGTCCGACAGGTACAGAATCAGATAGATGGGCCCGCGGGCTGCAGGTCTGTATATCGGAAAAGAGACTGTCGAAAGGGAGCCAACATGACGTTATTGGAAATGCTGAGTGATTGAGGGATTCCTGACCTGGAGGATAGTGATCCAGGAGCGGAACACAAACAAACAGTACCGGGCCCGGCCTTGGGAAGTGGCTCGAACACCAAACTTTGATTCTCTGTGAAGCAGAAGATGTACTAATGCTCGAATATCTACAGTTGTGAATGGGAACAGGAGGCATCACGGCACAGACCAGGTTGTGTAATGAGGCTATAGGCCTGAAGCACAACCTGAGGCCTGGAAGGGAGGAGGTCATGGTCCTGGAGGACAGGGAACCGAAGATGGAGTGAAGAGCAGGTTTCGTAGCGTAGGCCGGGGAGCGCAAGGCAAGACGTTCCGCTGCAGCAAAGGAATCGACGGAAAGGAGAACGGCTTCACTGAAGGGTCGAGAGAACCCCGACCAAAAGGACAAGGAATCGAAGGTGAAACGAAGAGAAGGGGTACCAGGCCCGGTCACGAGCCTGGGCCCGAAACTCATGCCTTGTTGTCTTATGACGAAGATGGCTGGTGTCGGGTATTAGAAGAGAATGGTAGACTCAGACAACGTAGGGTGGAGAGCGCATTCCAGAACATAGATGAACCGAGCCCTGTGTTTCACTGAAAGATCCGGGCCCGATTCCGGAACCTCAGGTCCTGAACGTGTGGGAGATCATCCGTAGGAGGGACAGCAACTGAGAGGAATGGCAGTGTTAGCGAGAGGGTAGGGGAATAGTATATCGTATTCTAGGGCACCAGACCCGGACATGGGAGTCTAGTCCTTAGCCCCAGGTACCCAGGTGCACAAGCCCATAGGTGTAAATAATATTCGATGAAAACGATACTTTCGGCAAGAAGGTAGGCACATAGTACGATGCGGTCCGTAAAAGGCTCCGGGCTGGGTATTGGGGACCAGTTCGAGCCCCGGAAAGTTAAGCAAAAGTGGTGTCTAAAATTCAGGCTGGGAGGGGGGGGGGGATCAGGAACCAAAACAACGATTTTCATCGGGGACCGGTGCATGTACAGCCGAGGTAAACAGCAGAATCTGCAAGAAGCAAAGTGGACAGCGGTACTCGGGGCTTCCGGGTTTCGGGCCAGGTATTGAGGCCCAGGCCGAGCCTAGCTCCAAAGCACTCCGGGCCGATAGAAAGTGTAGGCGGAAGAAAGGGACTGATGATGTTACCAGGCTTAGGACAGCAACGAGACGCAGAACTTCATTGGCCATGGACCGGGCCCAGACAGGCAGTGTGGATCCGGGACCCAATGATCCAGCAGCTTGAAGAAGAAAAAGGACCTGGCAGGAACAAGTGTCGGGCCAGGCGACCTGGTGGGTCCTTAGACCTCTGTCCTAGTCCGCACTGTCTCCCCCCTCCCCCCTTCCGCCGACAAGGCGTTGGTCGAATCAACCAAGTACGAAGCGGTGCGGAAGGTGACTGATGGAAACCGGGGAACCGCGTCAAGCCCTTTTGTCAAAGAAGGAACCAGGAACAGTGGCGGACAAGAGGTATGGCTACGGTTCATCCGGACCAAGAGGCTTGACGAAGGCAATCGAAGGAACCAAGAACCAACGTGAACGAAGCAGCCCTTTGGCCACCGGTGCACGCCTGGACAGGAGTTCTTTTAAGACATGCTCATTTGTTGTTGTTGTTAATGCTGAGTGGTCGAAGGATTGTTGACCTCGAGAACAGTGAACCGGGAATGGAACGCATGGTCTACGCCCGAATGTCATATCCTGGTTCCTCTTTGAAACAAAAGATACACTGGCGGCAGAAGTGTTGAAGTGCAAGGACGGTCCTAGAAGTCAGGCGGACAGCAGAGTGCCGATTTACTCAAGGTTCTGGGCCCAGGCATCGGAGCCCGATCCCCCAGCCCCAAGCGATAGGGCGCATGGGCGCACAGCTCCAATGTCAACGTTGTTGAACAGGAGGCTTCGAGGTGGTTACGAAGCGAAGGGCTCGAAGTACATCTTGAGACTTGTAAAAAAGCGGCCGTAGCCTAGAAGACAGGGAACCGAAGATGGATGGAACAAGAGCCTTCGCAGCACAGTCCGGGGTTTGCAAGGTAACACACCATGTCATGGAAAGGGAATCGCCTGGAAAGGAGATCGGTTTGGTTGTTTGTAGAAGCAAGTGTTGATAAGTGACCAGATCTCCGAACGGAAAGGCAAGGAACCGAAATTGGAACGAAGATAACGAAATCAGGCCAGGCCTTGAGCCTAGGCCCGTTCCCCGAGCCAGGAACGAAAAACGGTGAGTAGAATGTAGTCATAACTCAGGAACGGCCGAGAGATCCCCAACCCGAGGGATAAGAAATTGAAAACGGGACGAAGAGAAACAGTACCGGGTCCGGCCGAGCCTATGCCCGAACCTCAAGTCTTGGTTACCCACGATGAAGAACACGGACCGAAGCTCGAGTTGTTGAGCTTAAGGGTTGTCCCAGACAACACAGAATAGAGGAAGCATCCGAAAGAATTGGTGAACAGGCGAAATGGAACAGCTGCGCTTGTGACGGTAAGGAAAGAGTGGAACGTGGTCCACTAAGGGCCTCGGACCCGGGCATAGGGCCGCCGGTATCAAAATGCGCGAATCTGTAGGTGCAGGAAGGGGAACATTCGATGAAAACTGTAGTGTAGGCAAGAAATCACAAAGGCAGCAGGTTCGGGTCCGGGCTGGGCGTTGAGGCCCAGTCCGAGCCCTGGCAGACAAGCACAAGCGGCATCGAAAAATTGGCCAAGAAGCTCGGGTGAAGAGCCTAGACTATGATCCCCTTCAGGAACCGGCGTACTAGTCACTAGACGAGGTAAACAATGGCGTTGCCAAGAAAGTAGGCGGACGGCGGAAGGCCTCAGGCCGGACGCATGGGCCCAGTCCGAGCCTTGTTGTCCGCAGTATGAAGTGGAATCGAACCATACGCCAGTCCAACAAAATGCGGCACTGGAAAGTAACAGGACACAGGATCGGTGCAGGAAGGAAAAACGGAACCGCGGCAAAACAATCCAGGCAGCGTCCTGAGAAAGGGAACGGGACATCTGGAACCGGAGGCGGACTGGAAAGGACAAGGAACCAGAAGAAGAAGGCGGGCCGGACTGATCGTTTTACAGAGAAAGAGGAATCGGCCAAGGCCACAACCACTTCACCAACAGCAAGGCACGAAGCGAACTGTCAACAAGACGGGCAAACGTCGGGAACGGCACCGGGATCGGTGTGGAACCACAGAGCGGCCCGCCCTACGAGGATGGAATGCGCCACAAAACTGCAGGTGCCAAGCCAAAGCCGGAAGCGCTGGAAGAGTCATTGCATCTACGAAGAATGGGACCGAGGGGCAGACCAACAGGTCCGGAACGACGAACGAACAGCTCAGGAGCAACCGCCACGGCGGCTGCCCTAGGAAGAAAGATGGTTCTGATCCGCTGAGTCCATCTTTTATAGAGGAACCTGGTTCCGGACACGCGCAGAAGGAAGGATGGTCACGAGCACGGCAGGGAAGACAACTTTCAAGATAGGGATAAATGGAGCTTAAAAGGGAGAAAACTGCTAATGGAAAAACAGGTAACGTGAATTTTCTCGCTATAAAAAATATGCATCATTGATACAAGGGAAGAGAGAGGTTTGCCAAGAATGTATGGAGACTTAGGTGTAACACAAACAATACTAATTTAAAGTCTAATTTCACCCATTAACAATGATGGATGATTTTGAAAGTTGGTATGATGAGCATAACATCTCATTTTAACATCTCGGCTACATAAATTCCAGATCTGGTTTTGACATTCCTATCCAATTCTCCAATGTTTTCAACCCATTCTTGGTTGGGGTCAACGAGGCCCCCTCTCAAAAGGATGTGGTGCACTTTGTGACTTATTTTTTCTCCCCTTCACCTATTGGCGTGCTGCCATTTTGCAGGTAGCCGTTATACCCCAGTACACTTTTTAAAATTTTCAAATATTTGGCCCTCTATTACGGTGGATAAAACAAAACGTAAATTGTAGATTTTGTTCCATTAAAAAAAAAGACAAATGAAAGATACATAAAATTCATCTCTATACAAAACCGACCTTACTGTATTCGGACTTCTTTTAAATTTAAATATAAAAAATATAGAAATCCAAATTAAAACTGCCAGTGCGCCCTAAGAATAGGAAATGGCTACCACTTCAAAAATAGCTTCAATTTCATTCAATGATTAAATGAGGAAAAACCGTCAAACACAAAGTAAAATAATAATTGTGTTATGGTCTCCCACCTGAACTGATGTCAGATTTCTTTCAAATTTGCAGCATAGAGGAAACCTTTGGATTCTGGTTGCAAGTATTAGGGTGCCCTGGTTGTCATTAATTCAAAATGCCCATTTTTAATTTGATGTGTCGTACATCGAATTAACGCAATTGTGCCAAAAAACAGGCCTCGAGAAAATCGAGTCAGCCACGTCTCCTCAAAAACTAGGCACATTTGTTCAATGCGTCTAGTACAATCCGACGTAATCAAAGTGAAAGTGTGGGTGGTTTGCAGGTCAGAAGGTCAAAACACTGGGTGTTTCACAGAATATGTAATTTGGGAACATTCTGAGCAACGTCTAACGAGGTCTTTCGCCGCTTCACTGACTTTGTATCACATTTATTTGCCTTACAGAAAAGATGATTATAAGTCATTTAAAGTACTTTCTGGGTTCAGTCACACATTCCAGTTTCCTCCTTGGAAGATCTAGGGACTGGTTTATCTCTCTAGCGGGATGGTTCACAAGATTTGTAATGCTATTTGCCAGCAAATATATAGCTTTTTTACCCTTCTCTTCTTGTTTATGCCGTACAAAATGTAGTTTCAACTATTGTTGTTTAGTACTGAAGTCTGCGTTTTCAAAAGAATTCATTTTTAGTGTATGGCATTTATGCATTTTTTTTTTATTCCTGTGAATGACAGAAGAAAATTTTTATACAAAACAATACACCATACACTAGAACTAACAAGTTTACTTGAATTTTCGGTAGAAAAATGTAGTGTTGGGCGGTAAACCAGTTCTCACAGTACTGCAGAATACCAAAGGTACCAAATACCGTGCAGGCCTAAAATTAACAATAGTTCATTTAGTTTCAGTTTCATCAACAATGATGAAACTGGAATTCTAAATAAAGAAAGAAATCACAAGGTAAAGGGTAAATGAAGCAAGCAGTCTGCATTAAAGACTGTCCTTGTGAGGATACACAATACGCTAGTCTGAGAAAGAAAGAAAAGACTACTGCCCCGACTGGGACTCGAACCCAGGACATCCCGTTTACTAGCCGGGCGCTCTAACCACTGCGCTACCGGGGCGGGTACTGGCTACAGACTCCAGCCGAGCTAAGTAACTGTTCAATCCTTCTCAGTGGTGATCTGAAGATCACAAACAAACATACAAGGAGGGAAAGCAACTTTGTGTGGAGGCCAAGAAGCAAAGTTGCTTTCCCTCCTTGTATGTTTGTTTGTGATCTT
>JAHWFP010117579.1:0-40006 GCA_023313725.1 Lithobius niger | reverse complement strand
AATAAACGATGACATGGCCTAAAGGGTGGTTTCATTAGGCAACAATAAAACTCTTCAAAAGCTGCAGGATGGTTTTTTTTTAATGGGACATTCACCTGAATACACAACATTAATTGCATTTGAACTTTTTTTTTTCCAGAAAGTTGCCTTGGAAGAAGAATTAGTGAAAGTATCCAATGTTATCAGAAGAATACAAAGCTTTTATGAAAAGAGTAGCAAGTCATGACGAGCATTCACTGATAATTAACTTTTTATTAATACAATATTTACAATGTTATGTAATTTAGCTTAACAATAAATGACACTGTACAGACAGATGTAGTGATTTAACAACAGGGACAAGTGAAATATGGATAGTGTAAAGTTTGAGCAAACTTATGCATCTGTAATTGATACAAAATTACTTAGACAGAAAAATTATGATTACTGTAAAAGTATGTAAAATAAGCTACCCCCAGTATTAGGTTTATTTTCTGTGATAAAATACTGTAAGACGACAGACTGTAATTTTTGTATGATGTATGATTTAGTATTTAATCCACAAAACTATTTTAATATTGGAAGGTGAATGTGGAACTGCATAGATAAGTTAAACACCATTTGTGCTGTAAAGACTTTACCTGCTCTAATAGCTAATGTCACTTCATATGGTTTGCTTAATCGACCAGCGCTCGGCAACCCAAAATGAATAAAAAGTTCTAAAAAAAGAAAAACTAAACTCAGCTGCCAAAAACATACAAAGGGAGAATTAATCTGGATGGGGAGCAAGAAACTGATCGAAGGGCCCTTTATTAATTTAACAAAATGAAGTGTCTCTCAGGCACACACAGCTGAAAAATCATTGAACCACAAGTTTTCGTTAAGGTTTTGTCAAGGTAAATTATGTAATGCTAGAGGGAGGTGAAATCTTTATGTAACAAGCTGATGCAAGTAGGATAATTTTAATTCAAGCAGCGTTTATACATTTCTTTTTAATTTGGTTTTCTAAGTTTTAAGAATGTAACTTAAAAACTGTTTGAGCTAATGGCTTTTAATTCAAACCAGTGGAAATCTCTCATTGAGACGATGAATTTGGTAAATTGGAATGTCAAATATCTCTAAAAATGTTGAAGCTACTACTTTGAAAGATCTAAGACTATTTAACAGTGGGTCGTGCTGTAGGAAGTTGGTCAAGTATAGATGCGAGCAACGAGCCAAGCCAAGTTGGAATATGTCACATCCCTTGATATTAAATAAAACAATGAAAGCAACATGCAACAGTTTTTTTTCCAGTTTATACACGGTCTTATTAATTTGTAAACTACTACTGAGATTTATTATAAGGATTAAAACTCGAATGGAGAGTGCGTTTTAAGTCACCCAAACCATGCTTTAGTTAATGCAGGAAGGTAAGATAACAGGCGCCAAAAAAATTCGGGGGGGGGGGGGGATTTCAGGGATTTGACACAAAAATTCGGAGACCTTTTGCAGTCGTAATCAATTTGTGTAGAGTATGAATTTGCTTCTAATAAATATAGGAAATTGTACTTAGACATGTACTGCATGATTATTGGGGGAGGGGACTGATCAGTAGGTTTCAGATATTAACTAAAAAGAAAAATGTTGAGTGTTCATTTTTAAACTGTTCAAGGTGATGCTGCACTGCCTGAGAAACACTTTTTCTCTGATTAGCAAATTATGCATACAAGTTTAACAACATAGTAAGTTTGCTGTCAATAACGACTAGAATACACAAAACTGGCAACAGAACCATCAAGTTTAAAATTTAAAAAAACCAGTAATGAACCATTATTTAAAGACATGTAATTTCTGTGATTTTGCGTAATCACAAATTATTCTTGAAAAGGTAGGTAAACAACCAATTAACTGTCGCAAAATGGCTTAATTTTCATGAAATAAATTTAATAAAAACCAAGCCAGTATAATTGACAAGTAGCTTCCGGTAAGAGATATCACCAAACGATACTACTGGCACAAGTTTGCCGTAAGTGAACAGTTGATCATCAAGTATGTGGTGCGCAGTTGTGCACCCATATTTTCGTGCTTCCTTAAAATTGTTATCATACATTTTGTCATATATGAAGCAAAGGCTGCCATATTCGTCACCGCAAAAGTGCACCTTCATCTCAACGCCAATCTGGCCTAGTATTATCGTGGAAATTACATGTCCTTAACCATTATAAGCCAACAACAAAATAAGGGGCCTAAATTATCATTTGTTCTTGGGAAAAGTAAATGGAGTCACAGAAAATAGCATAAGCAATTAACCCTATTTTTGGTTTGACATCACTTGGGTCTACAAATTTGGCACAACCATTTATTTTATAAATACTATCTTATCATTCAGGTTGATCCAAAATATCTTACATTTAAAATAGAAAAGGATAAACGACCTGCAATTCCGGCACATAATGGTAATACAGCTTTTGTTATGGCACGGATTATTACAGTTTTAACACCAGTCAAATGATAAGAATTTTCACGACCAGTGTACTGATCGATCGTACACAATGTGCCAGACACGCTAAAATAAATTAAAGACTAAAAAGTCAAAATTGGTGTGCTTCATGAAGCTTCTGGCAAAAGACAAGGCCACATGTACAAAAGTTAATTAAAAAAGAAAGGACTTTTACAACAAAGACATTAACAACTGTTACTACAAAAAGGTAACATTAACTTTCTCAGAGTTCACAATATTCCAAGACATCTAAGAACAAACCTGGCTTAAGAAGTTTAAATGCAATACAGAATAATTATTAACTTTCTACCGTTCATTTTTTTTCCAGTTCTATGAAAAAAAAACTATAAGTATTGCACAAATTTCTCTTATTAGAATTATTTTCAGCGGAAGTCTGCTCTGCTTTAATAACTTTGGACAATTCATTTATTGTGGAGGTAGTCCACTTCAAAAGCACCATTGATCAACCACTCAAGTGTGGTTCTGGACAAAACTCTTCACTCCACTTCCATGGCAAGGAAAGACAATCGTGTCTGAAAACAAATGCAAACGTCCATTTTAGTTTCACTGGGCAACCAAATGTTGAGGGATGGGGATGAACACTTCTATGTAGCAAGTTGTGGCCCTAGAGCAATGCAATGGACGTGCCATTACAACACCCCTTCACGACCAAGCATGAAAGCCTGACACAATGAGTTTCCCAAACAAAACACAGCCGAGTGGCTAGTAACCAGACCTCTAAACTATGAGGACCTAAGTTTGAGTGCGTCTCCACGTACAAGATAGTAAACAAACGAAAAATTTTAACACTACTTAAAATTAGATTTACTATCTTGAAATACTTACCTTCAATATGTGCCAACCTTTAAATTCCATTTTAAATCTTATTTAGATTGGTCTTTTAGCTGATCACCTGCTAAGAGCACTGTGCTCATACTTCATTAATAATATGAGCATAGCTTCGAATTGGTCATATCACTTGAACCTTTATGATTCACACGAGAAACCACCGGATTCTGTGACGCGGGGAGGAAAGGTGGGTTCTACTGAAGGTAAGTATTTTAGGATATTCAAAACTAATTTTAAGCAGCGTTAAAATTTTTGTTTCTTACTATCTTCAAAATGCTGACTTTGTCCTACCGGTGGAAAGTCAGCTAGAACCTGGAATGTTGCCCACCAATTTGGTTGCTTCATTCTTTTTTTTAGGCAGTTGATCAATGGATTATTGTCTGTTTCAAAATGTTCTTTCGTTGATTTTGCACATTTTGAAGCACTAATGCCTCTAAGGTAGTGCGATATAAATGTGTCTTGACTTTTCCAAGAACACGCTGCGAACACTTCATTGAGTGGTGTTCCATTGCCGTATGTCCATGAGGCTGCTAACGCCCTCAGTTCGTGAGCCCGCACATCTAGGTGATTTGGCCTTAGTTCATAAGCACATTTTATCACCTCACATACACTTCCCCAATTTGAACACATTCATGTGGAGTGGAATGATCTTTCCACTGCATTTGTCCACTCGTTGGAATGGGAGGGTGTCCTTTACACCGTGTTTTGTTTGGTTTCCATTTTTTTCTAAATAGTGTCGGAGAGCTCTGACTGGACTTTGTGTCTTTTTCGTCTCCTCTAGCTCAACGATTGGCCTTAACGCTTTCACAGCGATGGGTTTGAGCCACGTCTGGTCTTAGATTCTTTGCTGCGAATGTGATCGTCTTCTCTTGAGAAAGCTGCAAGCCAGGGCTATAAGAACACGGTCTTTTGAGACAGGAGGAGAATCGAGGCCGCATGCAATGGTTCGTAAGGAGGATTTGAAAGGTTTTCCAGGCTTTTTGATCTAGCATTTTGCAATCTTGCTGTTAATGACAGGGTTGTTACCAAAGCAAGATATCACAAGATTGATGGCAGATCTGTAATATTTTATAGCGGTAGACGAAAGTCCCTTGGTGAAGATGGTTTCGGATGGGTTGCAAGGGATTTGATGAGGACTTAAGTGTTTCTGTCCTTAACACATTTTAATTGTTCGTTTTGCCCACCTCCGGCAACGATTTCGAGTCCCATTTGGCAGAAGAACTCGCAACTCCGCACCATCCAGTTTGAGTTCTGGTTACGGCCTGTTGTTTAACTCCGACGGAATCTCCTTGGATTTATAGGGGAGAGAATGAGTCTATTGTACTGTCTTCCACTTTTTTAGTCATATTCACTATTTCACTTTCTTTAACTTTTCGATTGTCTTTATTTTCTTTGCTTGCTCCTGGTGAAAGACATTCATGTGTTGGGAGCCGTGAGACTTGACTTGGTTCTTCTTTCTCTTGTCTGAATCCTTGCTAAAGCAAGGGAGACTTGTAAGGCTGTACAGATGCAGATACAGTATCGGTAAATCTGCAGATATTCAATGTATCGGAATCGGATCGGAATCGGTATCTCTTAGAGATTCCTTTGCAGATACCACACTTCACCCTTGATGATATAGAGTTTCATGTTTCCTGCCTGCTGTCTGCCACAGTTCTGGAAATTGAAGTGCAACACAAAGTTTCATCCTGAATAAAATCATTATCTTCATCGAGAACTTTGTGTTCCCTGCCTTCAGACAGTCACGATTCCAAAAATAACAGTGCATCACGAAGTCTCGTAATGAATTAAATCAGTATCGGCATCGGTTTAACAGATATCATGAGGTATCGGAACGGTATCTGTATCGGATCGGTAGAAGTGGTATCGGTACAGCCTTAGAGATTTGTCTTTGTGTTAAGAAATGGCGCAGAAATCGGGAGGAAATCCACCGAAGCTGCTTTTAAGTGCTCCTGACTCAATTGTCCGGCAAAAAGGAAAAATTTCTTCTCTAACACCTCAAATTTGTTGTCAAGATCAGATGAGAATTCTTTTTCATCTTTTTCTATTCTTATCAATGTGCTCCATCAAAGATTTTCGCACTTCAGAAATAATGAGTTGAAGGGTGCTTAGTGGCAAGAGGGGAATCTCTGAAAGGCCAAGATCCGTATGCCGGCAGAGCACTGTTCATCTTGTCGTGTGCTATAGGGTTAGTGTCGTCTGGTATTACAATAGGGACAGAAGCTTTAGTGATCGTTTCCTCCGAAAGAAAAACCTCCGGAACAGTCCAAGAACACTCATTCGAGTAAACGTGCATCCAGGGATGATTTTGGAGTGAAATCGGCAACCGGAGTTGAGGGATAATTAAAGGATTTACGTGCACATTGAGTCTTACGCTGACTAGGTTGTTACTAAGTCAATAAAGCTTTTGAATGGTGTCATCGTTGTGATCACAATTTCACATGTTTCTTCAACAAAGCTGCAGGATGAATATCTTTAGGTGTTTTCTTGCAGTTCAGTGTTGAAAGGCTGCTGAAGCCAATCCTAGTTACGATGCCTGCCGACAAGCCAAAAAATTTGCACAAGCGGCACTATGTGTTACTCACGTCAGTGCCTGAAGCGATATGACCAAATTGAGGTTATGCTCTTTATTATTAATGGAGTACGATCGCAATGCTCCTAATGGATGATTAGCTAAACTAATCTATAAGATTTAAATGGAATTTAAAGGTTTTAAAATTATTGTGGTCATAAATTAGCCAAATAAGCGATTTTAGCACATACTGAAAGTTTGCAGGTAGTAAGAAACGCTACGAACACACGTTCCTACTGGAGGTTTTGACGCGCACCCCATTGAAGCCAGAAGGCGAGAGAGACAATTTTGCTAGGTAATTCCAACGTCCTAGGTTCTTTTACATGCCACAAATGATATGAGCATCACAGGGCCTTTCATTTCTGTAATATGCCAAAGGTGGTGGAGGTCGGGCTCGAACCCACTCAAAACTATTGTCTGCTGTTTTACTCCTTCCAACTTATGGCCCAATTGTCCTTTACATCTTTAATATAAAAGGAAAATATAAAATTTCTTTATTAGTCTATGAAGGTCAAATCACTTTTCACCGCAGTTGAAAAGAAGTAGAACTAAGGAAGATTCAGGGCCACATGTTAGCAAGAAAATGTCAACACAACAGATCTCGACCATCCTTTTGGGGTTTAGAGCATAAATAAGGCCAAAAATTAATTGCTGAAATTGACTGTTTAATTGTTTTTCGTACAAAATGTTTTTACAGGTAAGTACGACTCCGGGAATTAATTGATATTAATGTTCAGAATATGCACAACAAAGAAATTACACTTTTTGAGTGAGGCTGTGTTTGGGGCTATCTATAAATCTGTAAAATTTCATATGTTTTTTCTGAAAAATGGAGTTTGGATAATCAATGTTGTACATGCAAGAGTGCAATGAAAAGTTGTAAACATGGACAGCAAGAAGTTAACCTTTCTGTGCAGACTTACTTATGGCATAAAAGTGACACGACTTGAAAACTTCACTTACCCCTGACTGTTCCAAAAGTACAGGCACATCATCATCGCATGAATCGATAAGTAAACTGTCCTGATTGGACAACTGTGAATAGGTTGACGACCTACAGCTCATGTCGGATTGCTGCTTCACAAAGTTGATAAATACCTGTTAACAGAGGTAACATTTAGCAACTCCATGCTATAGACAAAATTAACTCGGCACATTAAAAGGAAAAATAGCATTGAATACAATTGTATAACATTGCGTAAATGAAGAGGAATAAAAATGCAGCGTTGCTTATTTAATTTTGTGTAAATAAATTGCTTGTCAATGTGTAGGTTTAATGTGTTAGTTGTAGCCTTAAACGCTCGGGCAAATGACCATCTTCAGGGACTTCCCACTACCTATATTTTTTTAATGCAAATCTCAATTCGGTTTCAACACAGGTAAACCTAACCTACATTCTATTTTAACCAGAGGAGGAAAGTCATCTTATAATATGTTGTAACAACTTTGCTAATTGGTCTGCTGTGATGATGGCCCTACACATTAAGAGGCTACGCATTGATCCCATCATCCCTTGCTCTCCTGCTCTGGATAGTGCGAGGCTCACTGGCCGTCCCAGGAGTGAGAGTCCGCTAAGTAGAACTTCAGAGAGTACAATATGTGCCAAAAGCTAAGAATATGTATGTATGTTGAAATCGATAAGTAAACCATCACAATGACTGTTTAGGATGACCCGGGCATCATCCGCACACTGCTTCTAATGTTTGTTTACCTATATAACGCAGTGTCGACATAACGTGAAAAGTAACTATCGTAAATCGTGTTTTAAATGCCCATGGGCTTGTAAAATAAAATTAATTTGCCTAAAATTAGGGGTACGCATTACAAACACGTGCATCAATTTTCCAAACTAACTAACTTCTGTTAGGGAGGGAGTTTTCATGGAAAAGTCGGTGATAATGCGTACGTGATCTGGATTCAATCTTTCTCATTTATCTCTTTCTCTATCTCTATCTCTAACGAACGTGCGGTATTTGTCAGGTGTGCTGGTGGGAGAACCAGTCCCTGCAATTGACTTGGCACCTTCCCCCACTATTGGCTTGGTCGATGACTGTCGATTCTGGTTTACTTCCACTCTTTCAAACGTTGGTGGACTAGTTCGTTTCGACTTCTTTTTGTTGAGCTTGGGCTTGCTCCTATGATTTCCGTTTGGCTCAGTTTGCTCAGCGTCCGTGGACACCCGGCACCACATCGACTTGGCTTGCAGGTTCCAGGTTGGTTCTTGTAAAGATGATCTTTTGCTAGGTCCGCTAGCCTTAAATTTCTGGCACTCTCTAGCATAATGGCCGACACAGTTGAAGGAAAAACACTTCTGTTTCCATCTGTTTCTTACTGGCTCCCTTTTCATCTGCACTTTGCAGTACGCTTTTGCACCAATTTCCTCACCTTTACACCCACTATATTGTCGCTCAACTTCCAGCAGAAATATTTCCACATCATCGGACAATAGTGTTCTCTTTCATAAGTATATGGTAGCCCACAAAGTATTATCCATGCGATGAACTCGTCAGTCAGATCGTTACATCCTGCCTCTTTGGCCACTAAGAGCTAGTTCACGTACTCGTTTAATGTAACCACGTACATTTTTTTCTTTCCTTTTCCTACAGTCCATAGGTTTTTGAAAGCAAAGGGCACCACATGCGGTATCCACTTGTCTTGATTGTGTATCCAACTAACATTTCTAATCTCGCTCGCGTCGCAGTTTCGTTCAGGTTCTATGTTCGTCATGGGTGAAACAGACATAACAAGCCTATTCTACGTAGGTATGAGACACTTGGTTTCTTCTCAAAATACAAGGCATTTGGCCATCGTGGCTGAGCAGTGAGAGAGTTCAGCCTGGTTGCTGGAGGCTTGCAGATCTGGTCGAACCCCTGGAAAGCGAACCTTGGCAAAGTCCCCGCCAGGCCTACCGGCCAAGGTTGCGTGAGAGGCTACCATGCTCCTTCAGCGGTTATGGAAACTATTCTGGCCAATTCTGGACAATCTTTCGGCCCCTACGATGATCGGAGGTCTCCCGGATTGAATCCCCGGGTTGGCACCTCCATTTACCAAATGTTTCTTTTTCTCTAAAAGTCTGGTAATGATCAAAATTGAGCCAGTTCAGCCACACAAGCATTAAATTGCTTCGGTTGACTTGAGGCGCAAACAAAATTGAATAAAAAAAAATTTGGGACTTCAACTTGGATCCCAGAATGGCCAGTTTTGTTTTTCAGACTAGCTGTGGTCATTATTAACTCCGCCCACCAGGCTATCGAAAGTCTAAATGAGACGAGTATCGTCCTCAGTGTCTAGTAAAGATCCGTTGAATCATGCCGCCACTTCTTTCATCTCTCGACTTTAATACCTAGGCGGCGGAGTTCTCGTAAAAAAATACCAGGCACAGAATTCCATTCCATTATCTGTCCTCAATCTTTACATAGTTTTCATCCGGTTTCTCACTCAGCTTGGACATGGTACTCTCTTAGAATTTCTTGAATCCCTAGTCTTTCGTTTTCATCACACAGATTGATCATTTTCTGGTAAAATCATCCACAAAGGATACAAAATATCTGGCACTACCATGTGAGCCAACAGTACTGGCAAAAGACCTCATCCATCTTCACGAGCTAAGTCCAGTGGGGCTTTGCTCACTCAGACGTAAGTATTTTGTCTAGGGATGTGCGATACTCGAAATATTCGAGCAGAGTATGAAACTTTTACTCGAACTTGGCTCGCTGCTCGCGTCCGTACTCGAAAAACTCGAATCCGGCGAAAATGCGATAACTTCGTCAATTTTTGGCCGTTTTTTGACATTCCAGTATACCAAATCGATCGTCTCGGCGAAAGCTTTCCAGTGGTGCAGATTAAAACCCAATAACTGAAACCATTTTCAAGTTATATCCTTAAAACTGGAAAACCATAACCAACACAGTCAACCAAGCACCATCTTTGTTCCTATTATTTTAACAAATTAAAGGGAAACTTGCAACAAAATATTCCCATCAAATACTCGAACTCGGCTCGATACTCGATTCTTCTGTTGCAAACTCGGCTCGGCTCGACTCGACTTAAAATTTTTCTACTCGCACGTCCCTAATTTTGTCCTAGTAGATTTTCCTAGTCTATACATTTTCACAGATTGACAGTTTAATCACAGTAGTGCATTTTCTGATGGCGTACACGGTTCTGGCCAAGTTGGGGATTGAAAATTTTCCTTTAGAAAATTGGGTATTTCAGCAAGTTGTCTTTGACTTCATATTTAGATAAATTATAATAAAGTTGTGGATCTTATAGATCGACATCACTGCCGTTTTACTTTGGTTTTAGGGGAAAATACTCTCACAAAAATACGCAACACCAAAAAGTCTTTAAATTTTCTGCGTTTTTCTGCAAAAATCCAGTGAAAACCATTCCTTACAACATCACAAGAAGAGGGCACTACCTCCAACAGCTAGTGCCGCTTTTTAGGAGCCAAGTCCCACTGAGAAAATTGCCAAATTCAAATTTGTTTTTTCCGTTGACGTTTGTCGTTGCTGTTTTGAACAGAACTCTGGGCTAGGCCTGATGAAGGTGGCAGAAAATTGGATACCGAAAATTCCCCCGAGATTTACAGACTTTTTGGTGTTGCGTATTTTTGTGTGAATAAAGTTGTGGTGGAACAATTCTCTGAACTTTCAGTATTTACCTAAAGGTACTTTTAAGAAATTGATAGGTGGCAACTTACATTATCTAATGTGTTTTGGCTAAGAGAATAGTCTTCTATGGGCAGATCTTCTACAGCAGCTTCCATTTTGGAAAATACATAAGCCAATGATATATTTGTTGATTTCAGTTCATATTGAACTATGTTATGGTGCTTCTCCTGCAATACAAAACAATGACTTGAGTCCGTATAATATACACCTAGGGATTTGTTACCTTGTGATGCTACCATACCGAAGAATAAACAATTACTAAGGGGAGAGGATCATGCTTTTACATATAGTCGAATCTTTCACTATCTAAAGATCACTTACTTTCAATACTGCATCAGGAAACGTTCTCCTGAAAAACCTCAAAACTGGTTCCAATTGAAACTCTCGTGTTCTGACGAGAATGGAATAGCCATCTCCAAAACGATTCTTCAAGTGTTGTATGCTTCCCAGACAACGAAAGCGACCATTTACCATGATGGCCAAACGAGTGCACAGAGCTTCGCACTCTTCCATACTACATTATAGTAACAGAAAAAAAAAAAACATATACACCCACAGAAAAGACGTATGGTGAAATTGTTAGGGTTGTTTAACTAAAAAGTGACATTAATTACAGTAATTTTTATTTTCATAACATACTTGCACGCGAAGCCCTCAAAAGAGCTGAATTTTATCCAGTTTCTCCTTCAGTTATAAGTTTTCCTACTGCTGTCACGTGTGCATCCACTTTGGCGACCTTGCACGTATTTGTCATTTTTGTTTCTCGCCTGATTAAAGAGCCAATCCAGCTCAAAGCAAGTTATTATTACTCCAGGATGTGTACCCCTGGAAAACCTCTAATTGTAGTTATTTTTTTTATTTTTCTTTAATACCATTATTTTCCATCCATGTTTGCTGCCTTATGCCTGCTCATAACCGTGACGCCCAGTACTGGACCCCTTGCAAGCTATACCACTGTCCTTTCTTTTTCAAATATAACGCCCACTCTTTGAAGGATGAGATGCAGCAATGTCAAGACATGCAACTTTGAGCCATTGTTGCATCTCCTCGCGACAATCCTGGGTGATATCCTACTTTAATCTACTAATTTCTACATGTCAGCCCTCCCCAACTATTAAGAATGCATTCAGTGATTGCTCCCAAATCCCAAATTTTCTTTTGGCAAACAAGGGTTTAAGAACTTGCCCCATCACCTAACAATGAAAAATTTAAATCCCACACCAAAGCACAGAATAGTTATCAAGCACACAATTTATAATTGTTCAAAATGAGTAGTTTTTCCCCTACTGGGGACAAGAGATCTCATCCCTTTATTTAGTACTACCGGTCTTGTGGGCATGCCAGTATCCACCATTAGAAAAGGGATCAGATGTCGGTAGATAAGAAGAATTGGTGTTTTTTTTTATTGTAAACATACTTCAACTTGGAGACTTATTGAAGACTTTGACCATACGAAGCAGTTACTGAAGTGCTTACGTGAGAGCTAGACGTAACCTACACAATACAATCCTAAGGAGCAAGGAAATTATCCAGAGGATGCCCTAGGCTGCGCAGTGTTATTGATCACCTAGATATTCAGCTTCAGCTACAAACCAAAAGCCCAATGACTATTAGATCAGGCATGGTATAAAAGTGAATACCTAGCGGCTTCCGAAAGTGATTCAGTTACTGCCTTGAGAATTTAGGATGATAGAACTTAAAAAAGCAAATGTCTAGGAAGCGATAAGTGCCCTGTCTCCATGAACCCAAGTGGACATTGCAAATTCATTGGATAAAAATGCCCTCTCATAAACTTGCTTGTCCACATCTGCTAGCCACTCCAACATCATGGCAGGGAACACAAGACTTAACCATGAAGCAATGTAGTATGAAAAGTGCAAATGTCTAGGGTCGCGTTTGCTTTCAGTAGTAACGTAGCGCTTAAGTGGATATCAGCTAGCCAGTGAGCGGAATGCTCCTCCACCAATGCACTAACGGCCAGGTCATACAGAAGCACGACTAATCCTTACTAACAAGCAAACTTGAGTAACGATTGTCAAGCGAAACCGTTAGCTGTTCAAACGAAGTACAAGTGGAGAGTGCTATTAAAAAGGTCACCATTTTCAATGATGGAGAGAGGAATGGCCTATATAGCAAACCAAGACGCTGCTCAGGTCTTGGGGCAAATCTCTTGCTGGAATGAGCTAACAAGTTCGGGAATGTTGGATGCCCTGATCCCAGCCGGAAAGAGTCCTCTTGAAAATGATGATAAGATCCAAGAGGAATGCCCGGATCGCCACCATGGAGACAGAATAAGGAAGATTTGTGTGCGAGCAAGCCCTCACACACCGTCGAATGCGATGTTTGTTCTCTTCCACCTTACGTAAGGGATAGATACCGGACAGAGTAGCCTAGAACCGCATTCCACGCAAGCCATTTCAATGATGAATTCCACGTCGAGAACGTCCTACATCGTGCTTCTGGGTGGCCCAGGGCCGCAATGGCAAAAAATTTAATTCTTCTTCGGGCAGGAGAGTTGGCTAGATAGAGTTAGAACATGAGGTCACGGTCTAAGAGCGACACACCGCCATCTTGGATCATGATGCGTTAAAGGGAAAAGGCCGTTCATCTAAATGGAACTTAACCTCTTTACGCAAAGTGGACTTTATTTCGGACACAGAACCACCCACCCATTAATGTACCAATACAGTTAATAATCTCGACGGGTAAGCTAGATGGGCTCGAGCCTATTTCGACTGGGTCCAATGGAGTGGCCCATGCAGCGGTAGAAATTTCCAAACCCGGGAGGGGGGGGGGGGGGTAGCAGTAGAATTAAAACTGGGGACTTTTATTCAACAAAAACCTCTTTAGTGGTTAACAGATCGTCAAGAGAATTACTTTACGAACCGAACAAAACAGAACATTCACATCGGGCCTGTTGTAGGTCGGATTTATGCCATTTTTTTTCTACACCTCCTATTTCGGATTTTGTGTGCTGTAGACCAATGTTGCATGGGTTAACCCGAAAATCGCACGACCGTCGTCTCCTGCACAACGCATCTTTATTGCCAGTATTTTTGACGTGCAGGCACTTCTAATCCCTCAAAAACGTTTTCGGAAGATTGAATCTTGCACCTGTTGAATGCAGAGCAAAAGCACGAAACCAGGTAAGTCCAGGCCCAAACGATAAGTGAGGGACAGATGGCAATATCTGCCGAGATGTGAGCAGGGACACCAACTAGTGGGGAGTTACAGAAGCTTAAAATTTTGGCATAGAGCATAAAACAATATTTAGCCAATAACTAAAGGGAAGTATTTTTGGGTGAAATGAAACTTGACAAGTGTGCACCAAAATGTACCAGGGTGCATGCATGCTTGACAGCCGTGTCGAAACTGGAACACTTACTGCAAGGTGAACCTCTAAATGCAATAGGTAATGTTGTTTAACATAATACATAACTCTTATTTTTCAAAATGGTTGGCAGGCGGTCTCCTACAAGCAACAACTAAAATCTGCATTCACTCCTAGTTTAGCAACCGGGATAGACATAACACTAATTCTAAAAATCACGATTAACATACCTATGTGAAGTAAAAACTATGGAACGTCCTTCTTTTATAAGATTTATTATCAAATTCCATAGAAATCGTCGAGAGCAAGGATCCATTCCAGTTGTTGGCTCATCCTGCATTAATGAAAAGATTGATTATTAGAAACTGATGCCAACTTATTTTTTCAAGTTATTAAAACCAGTTAAGTGGAAACAATTCACTTTAAAACTAATTTCTTAAAACAATAATTCCCCTACAAAATTAGGCTGCACAGCATTATAAAACCATCACCAAAAGCTCAACACCCAAACATTTTTCGCTTGTGTTTTAATACCCCACACAGTACTAGATATTACATCCCCGACAAACAAATTAGTAGACTCCAGAAGAAATTTTAAACACACGAATGATGAAAGGCACAGATGCTTTGGCCAGTAAAAGGTTACCGATTTGTGTTTCACGTAACGTGATAATTAATCTATGCAAATTACAGTTTAGTCATTGTGTACTATGATATTTTGTTTGAAATGTTTTTTTACCTTCTTAAAATAGCATACCAACAGTTTAAAAAAAAAAATTGTGAAAAGAGGGACTTTTGAATTATACAACAAAAATAAAAAGCATGATCACGGGACACTTTTATAAATTAAATTAATATACATACATGAATAAACAAAGAGTCCTTACCAAATAAATGACAGGTGGTCCACCAATTAATGCAATTGCTGTTGACAGTTTACGTTTATTTCCACCACTGTATGTGCCTGAAGGTCTATCGGCATACTGCATCAGATCCAGTTTTCGCAAAGCCCAACTAACAACCTACCAAATACATAAGGTACGCTTGTACAAACTAAGAGCAACGAAATGACTGAATTATTACTTTAATTCCTTGTAAGCCAGCATATATTTAGTCCAAGAAGGGTACTGAGAAGGATACCTGGCTAACATGCAAAATCAATACTTGTCAGAAAAAGTTAAGACTATGTTAATTGTTTTGTCATAAATCACGCTGTGGATGCTGTATAAAAGTGGCTTTAGTACCTGTGAAAGGCAAATGGTTCTAGCTTACTACTCAACGCTAGCTGCCCAAATGAATCACGAGGAAACCCACAATAAAAGACTTAAGACTAAATATTATCTTTATTCCTTTCAGTAAGTAGCAGTATATTGCACTGGACTCGCTCCTACAATTTACTTTAACAGAAAAATTGCAAAAAAAAAAAAAAAGATCACCTGCATGCAATAAAATAAACCTACTAAGATGACAGATTTCTGCAATATCATTCAGCAAGGCTCTTAACCTGTTATATTCAAAGTTTACCAGACAATTGAAAACTGAAGCAAGGTTTCTGAGACATAAAACGTGCGATACGTTTGAAAGTTTTCGTCCATGCTATCCCCCCCAAAAAAGACCCGATGCACCTCGTCCGCCCACCCCCACACATTTTAAGCCTATCCTCAAGTCCGTCCACATCCGATCATTAGAAGTGGTGAGAATAGAAACCAACGACTACATTCTAAGTGTTCATACCATTCTTACATTTTTTAATGAAGGCTACGAGTATCTATTATCAACAGGGGTGTGCGATACCAGCTTATTCAATTCGATACCGATACCAATACTTTATTAATCTGAGAATCGGTTTCTCGATACCGATACTGTTCTCGATACCGATACTGTTCTCGATACCGATACTGTTCTCGATACCGATACTGTTCTCGATACGGATACTGTTCTCGATACGGATACTTTTCTCGATACGGATACTTTTCTCGATACGGATACTTTTCTCGATACGGATACTTTTCTCGATATGGATACTTTTCTCGATACCGATACTTTTCTCGATACAATACTTTTCTCGATACCGATACTGATACCTTTTTAAAGAAAGCAGTAGGAATAGACAAAGTCAAATGACTTCATTTGTAGCGTCCTTTATTCCTTCATTACAATTACCGTTCAGACAGAAATATTTCAGATGACAATAACGTTAAGCTGAACTTCTTTGTTACGTTAAAAAATTAACCTTAAAAGTTTGCATAAAGGCCTATTAGTATTAATGAAAAAATTCTTAATTGTAATTAGTGTAGTGCAAACAACTGTTCAGCATGGAAATTTAAAAATAAACTCAGACTAGGCTACATGGAATTTACTTACAATTTTATGTATTTCATATTACAAATAAAGCAATACAGAACAAATGATATGTTATATGTAATTAAGAAAGAAAGCATCAAATGGGTTTGTTTTTTTCCTTGCGTGCTTGTTTAATTTGATTGGCTTTCTGGCTTCACTAAGTGTACTTTTTAAGTATACATTTTATAAAATCATATTAAGTTTATGTGTGAAATATATTTGAATTTAATATTTGTAATTTAATAACAAACATATCCAGTTTAATAAAAAAAAAATCAATTTAAGTTTAAAACAAGATAGTTGCATAGGATTGTTGCTGCCAGGATGCAAGCCTAATGCCTAGTGATGCTAAAATGCCTAAAGATCTTTGCTTTCTGGAAATTAAAAAAAAAAGTTTATGCATACAAATATAAATAAAATATTTTTTTTTATTTATAACTTAACACAAAATATTGAGTTTAATTTTAAAAAATTTGAATTAAGTTTAACAAATTAGTTACTTTTATTTTTACGGAAAATACCCATCATGCATTGCACTCTTCAATTTCAAGATGGCTGCTCGTGTTCAAGTTGGAGTAAAATGCTGGTGAACAACAGAGACCAGCAATGTCGTAATAAAGTCTTAGCTTCCATAAACAGCAATCAACTGTAACGTATTCTTTTCCACTAATCACCGTTCTTCTAGAGATTTTATGATTTATTTGGTGTAGATTGCACTCACAGAGAGTCAATAGGTAGGTGGCCCATTAAAACGTGTGAAACCCAAGGTGAAACTGCTACTGCTACTAAACCTTAGGCCTATCAGTGACAAATCTACAACGATCTACAACGATGTAAACTCTTGAAATTAATTTTCTGTGCCCAAACCTCTTCGATATTCTCTTAATACTGCAATATTTTTTAAAACTAATGATACTTTTTCGATACCTTCGATACTACCGAAAATCGATACCAAGTTTTGGATTTTCGATACCACTACCGATACTAAGACATATCGGAAAAAAGTATCGAAATTCGATAGTATCGCACACCCCTGATTATCAATCTTTTAAAGGGGACAAACAATAACATTTCCCCCCTTACTTACAGCTTTTTCTTCGCTTATGGGCACACCACTAAATCGAGCATATAGCATTAAGTGCTCTCTGGCAGTCAGCTCGTCATACAAAGCATCAAACTGTGGACAATAGCCAATGAATTGCTGAACTTTCTTTAGATCACGCTTCACGCTGTAAAAAACGGTTGCTTGAATGTGAGGTAGAGTACAATGGTTAGCATCGCTCTTTGAAAAAAAAAAAAAAATCCACCCATACCTGAATCCATTGAGGATAGCATCTCCCGCAGTAATGCTAGTGTCGCCACTCAACATTTTAAACGTGGTTGATTTCCCAGCACCATTAACACCAAGTAGGCCAAAACACTAAAATGGGGGAAGTAGTTATTAACAGAGTAATTCATTCTAGAAACAGACATTTGATGGTTAAACTTACCTCTCCTTCAGGTATTCCAAGGCACAGCCTATCTACAGCCAGGTACCTGCCTAGTTTGGACGTATGATATACCTGCAAAATAAAAACGCAAAAAACAACATTATTTTAAAGCTAAACTTAGTTTTTACTTATCCTAAAATATTTACCTTTAGTTAGTGGCTTCATATTTATGCTCAGTGCACAAAACCTGAAATTCACTTTTGCTTCATTAACTCAGCTCCTGGTTGCAATGGTTCTCACTACCCAGCAGGCCTTGTTACCCATCCCTCACAATCGTTTGTAGAACAATTCTATTCAGCGAGAGCGGGGACGGCAGTCGGGTTTACACGTGCCTGTACACGTGCAGCTTGTGGATTGACTATAGAAAAGCCAGCATGAACAAGCTTCGTGTTTGCTACAATAATGCCATGAGACGGGTCCATGGTCGGCCAGCATGGTCAAGCGCCAGTCAACTGCTGGTGGAGAACAATCTTTTGTCGGCTACTGCTATCAGGAGGAAGGTAGTTTGAGGCTTCCGCTCAGGGGTGCTGGCGTCCACCAACACTCTTGTACACACGATTACCCACTTTGCTAGTCAAAGAGGGAGTACCATGAATGTGTGGCATTCCGTGTTGTATGGGGATACAATGTAGTTGACGACAAAACCGTTTTGTTCTTTTTTTTTTTTTGCTAGCTTTGGCTGGGTTTGCAATTGCCAGATTATTTGAATGGCTTAGGCCAGTTAAACCTACATTAATTGATATATGTATGGATCATTTTGTGGTCCGATTGTGAAATAAATAAATAATAATAAAATAATAATAAACTTAACGGTAAGTATTTTAGAAAAAATAAAAACTAATTTTATCTTTAAAATACCGGTTTTACTTCCATCCGAAAGTAATTCCCTTTAGTTATAGACTAAGTTTGTCCAAAAGGAGGTGCGTCCAGCCGAACCCCGAGTTAAAATTGCTCACAAGATACCTGCAACCTGAATGCATATTCTTACAATATGAAGGTACCCACCTGAAGCAAATTGTCAGTTTATGCATTTCATCAAGCAGCAGGGCAATTCACTTTTTGCTCACAGAACTGCCAGCCGCAATATGTTCTATTCTATCATATTTGAACCTCCTACAGCAACTAAAAGATCGGCAACCGCCATTTACAGTGGCTTATTTTCAACATTACGAAGAATCAGAAAAATTCAAGAATAACAACACTTTACCACCTTCAGGAAAATTTACCAGTTCAGCTCAAATACCAAAGGGCCCTCATTAAAGTTCCCTCCTACAGCGCCACCGATATCTCTAAGATAGTGGCTGATAACGGCATTCTTGTTGCATCATGAGGAGGCTGATACGACTTCGTCCAATGGTATTCCAACTGCGAAGGCTCAAGATGACGTTAAAGCTCTCAACTCGTGTATTCGCACCAACAGGGGAAGATCTAAGGGATTTGGGATTATGTTGTAAGCTCGTCAGATGACTTAACAAATTCATAATGCTATCTTTGAAGGAAAGGGAGAGGGGGAGGGGTGCAAGTCTAGAAGATGGGCCCAAGCCCGTTTCAACGTAGAGGAAAGGAAGCGTCCGAGGAGTTGTCCTGTCTTGAAGCAGCTTGGTAGTAGACAGGAGCATCACGTAAGGGCGGAACTGGGCCCTGTACGTTCTCACCACTCTTTGGATCCACCACTGGGCAGTAATGCAAGTGGTGGACAATCTGGTGTGGTGTTTCATCGAGACGTTCGTTTTTTGAGCGGAACTCAGCTGGGAGCACCAGCGTAACACTAATCTAGTTGTTACTGACATAGATTGAGGCCATCCTCCTCGGAGAAGGTAGTTAACTCGCTTTGACAGGCCACAATAGCCTTGGCCAACAAAAAATTTGGCTTTGAGTCAGGTGCAGTAACCAGGCTCTATGAAGGGGCTTGGCATCAAAGTGGAGAGCACCAGAGGAAGATTCCAGGATGGGAAAAGACGCTGAACCCGTGGAGCGGGATTAGCAAATGCTTGGATTAATTTAGAAATAACCTATTGTTGGAAGGCCCTATGCAGTTTAAGATGGAGTTAATAACCGACCGGTACCCTTTGATGGCGATCCAGTCTGAAACAAATGTTCCAAGACGGCGGGCACCGAGGTGACCAATGGGTCACAAGGGTTCACTGCATTATTCGTACACCAGGTAAACCATCTGCACCATTTAGTCTTGTACACCTTCACCATGGATTCCTGTGGAATTGGAGAAGGTGATGTGCAACACGGGAAGAGAATCCCACCAATTCCAGATTGGTCTTCAAAGTTTCCACGCTTGAAGACGAGAGTGACCGGGTTTGGGTGTAGCGTCTGGCCTTTGTGTTGGATGAGGACATCAGATGTTAATGGTAGGAGAACTGGATCCTATTGCTACAAGTCTAACAGACCCACAAACCAAGGTGCTGTCGGCCAATGCGAAGCTACCAGGAGAAACGAGGCTTTGGATATCCGTATTTTGTTCAGTACCTTTTGAAGCAGCACAAACGGAGGGAAGAAGTATGCGAACAACCTGTTCCAAGGGATGCTGAGCATGTCGGTGACGGGATCAGGGAATGAGGAGATGGGAATGGGAACGGGTTGTGGAATGTGGCAAACGAATCAATCCGTGGCTTCTCCGTGACTTTCGGAAGACTGATCGCCATCGGCTTACCTGTCATTCCGTGGTCGGCACTTTGTCGGTTCTCGACTGCTTATCAGCTAGCACAGTCAATTTCTTCGCTGTGTGCCTGGGTAGCAATGTCACATGGAAAGCCTGGCAGAGGTAGAAAAGGGTGAACAGTTCGTCTACCGGGGAGAGGGTGTGGGTCCTACATCCCTGCCGAACATACGATACCGCTGTGGTATTGTCTGACATGACAGCAATAATCGTCCCATGCAGCCGTTGGGACCTTGTGTGGACAGCGTAGATAAAGCCGTAACTCCAAAATGTTGGTATGACAGGTCATCTCTTCCGACAACCAGGTGCCGGACTGTATGTTCATCCATGTGGGCTCCCTATCTTGACATTGATGAAGCCGTGAAGAGCAGTAAGCCGTGAGGGGGGGAAGAGGTTGAACTCGGACATCAAGGCATGTGGCGGAGACCATTTAACGCTGAGATTAATTTTGAGAACCTGTTTGAGGATCTTTTATTTTTCTGATTTGGTTGAAATTTCATTTACAAGGAAATCTGGTTGAAATTTCTTTGGTGCATGAATGAAACGAGTTTGAAGATGAAATTCCTACTACCTCAAACATATTCCTGGGACAAAAGGCTAATTGTCCCAAATACTAGATAAACCGTAGTGAGAGTGAATCCATAGCGTGAAGAATGCAGAAACTAATTACATATGGGGAAAAAAACGTTTCGACTGCCCAATTCACATTTTGAAACAACACGGTCACCTATTTTTTCATTTATACGTCAAGCTCGCGCAATGTGGTAGAGCTATCCACATGCGCCCTAAAGATCGGTGTTGGACTTGTTTGCAGAGCACTGGGCAGAAATTATAAGCGAGAACTGGTAAGAAAAATATCCTGAAAGTTTCATTCACTTTGCAATTGTTTTAGGTTTTTTCATTAACGAAATACTCTGTAGTTACTAACCTTGGTAAGGCCTTCTAACCGCAACAAGTCCCCACGGCTGATGCCACGCAAGACGCGACGCTGTTCAGTTTCTACGTCTTCATCTTCATCCACATCCAGAATGGAACAGGGCACTTCTACTCGCCTACATATACAAAAGGCATTATTTCTTTAACCTGTTAATAATTAGTATTTGTTAAGATTACCAGCTCACACCATTACTTACTGGGGTTTCCAGAAGAATCTGTATTCACACAATAGTGTAATGATAAAAAACACAATTCCAGAAATGGCCATGGCCACTAAGTTTCTTGTCACTAAAGGCCAGGCAAATGGGGACCTAATTCTATCATACTGACCTACCAAAACAATAACGGATTAGGTTTAACAATCTGATTACACAAATAAAAAATAAACACAGATCTTAGAGATAAAATTAGTTTTTATTTATCCAAAAAATACTTACCTTTAAATTCTAGCTTAAATTCACTCTATTTAATGCTCAACATCCAATAATAAAGAAGAAGGTGCTCCTCATTACTTTTTTTTTTTAGTGAAACCTTCCCCGGTTCAATCAAAGCGGGGAGGGTTCATTTCAAGTATTTAAGATAAGTCTTTTTTGAGGTTTTGGAGTCATATCAAGAATGGGTTTTTCGCTCTGAATTGAGCAGGGAAAGTGGGTGTGAGACCGAAATCCAGTCCCTACAGAGCTCCAGGTAGTCACATTCTCTTCACTCTGTCTTGCTTTTTATGCAAGTGCAAGTGTCTTGAGTAAGATGTAGATTGAGGCCACATGGAGAGATTCATAAGGCTCCAACAAAGGCTTTCGAACATGAGAGGAAGGTTCCATCTTGGAAATCATTTTCAAGTTTTATTGGACTACCATTATCAATGCAAGCATTGGATCAGACATTTTGCTTCTGTCAAATTTCGTTTCAATTCTAATTCATGTTAGAACGGAATTGATTGCCTTACTGTAACTTTTATGGCCAACGTAGAGAGGCCTTTGTTGTAGAGGCCTTTGAGAAAGGGGTGGCCAAATTGGGACCCGAAGGATTGCAAGAATCGAACAAGTTAATTTTGACACTTCCTTGCCATTTAATTCACCTCGTTTCATTAAGTTTTTTCTTTTTGATTGTTGATACTCTGTGGTATGATTGGAGTCATCATGAAGATGGAGGTGAGAATCCGGCTAGTTTTGGAATAGTTGTTCTACTACTAATAGTAGTCTCTACTTAAGAAGATAGAGAGCTTGGTTATGGATGGTGAGTCTTCATTTGGTGATGTGAAAGGAATCATGATACTCCAGTTTGTACTCGATCAACCACGTCGTCGGCCACATTGGGGCGAAGGGTTCAAAGTGAGAACAGAGGAAAGCGTGGGCAACCACATGTCCTAAGAATGGTCATCGTGAATTACGTGGCTAAAGGATCAGTAACGAAATCCCCATTTCAGAAACTGGGATTGGTGACAGTAGGCATAGGTTTCCATTCTATCGCCGGAATTTCCTTTCTTCTTGAAATTTCGTTGACCAGAAGAAGAGCTTCCATCAAAGTAAGATCGTATTATCTCTCAAAGAAATGGTTTGAGGAGACCTTGATCCTTTCCTGGGAGAATGCTTATTCCTCTCGTTTAGCGCCCTGAGCAGTAAATTTCTCAGGTGGGCTCCTGCAAGTGGAACTAATTTGTGTTCGAATCACAGAGTCCGGTGAGAGACAATGATGAAGGTCAGAAGGTTTTCTTCAATTCACCAAATTTCCTTCAGCCCATATTGGAAGGGACGAAGATACGTTAAAAGTTATGACGGAGTTCCATCCAGATGCGTTCAACGCATCGAATCTTCATCCGAAGACTGATGATCAGAGACAAACAGCTGAGAATACTAGTAGCACAAAGCAGGCCTGAACGAAGAACTTCGAAGTGGATATTGTTCCGTTGATTTTTTTTTATTGGCGCCATGGCTTCGGCTGGGAGTGCGGCAAACTTACAGCTATCAACTAATTCATTACACAATTTATGTGCTACACTTTGTTCAAGCTTCAAAATCTTAAGACTTTGCGCCATTTCTCTACTTGTGACGCCACCCCCCGCAGTGAGCGAACACCAAAAGAACAGCCTGGATAAAAAGGCCTTGGTCAAGGTCTTCGACTCTTTGTCGCGACCCAGTGCCATTAGGCAACAAGCTGTCGTCCGCCGTCTTGTATTTCCTCACTAACGAAGCAGATGCTTCTTTGACCGCCAGTGACACTTTGATCGATAATGTAGCTTCTAAGCCTTTATCCTAGCTCAAAATTCTTTCATTAAGTGAACGTACTGAATTAAGTATAAAATCGGCCGAAACCGTATTACCTGGCAAGGTAAGCACAACATTAGGTTGCGAAATTCCAGAGGATCAGACAAATTTGACTTCTAAATCATCGTAAAGACTTAAATTATTATGTAAAACCTGTTCGTTGACAACGTACTGATAGTCCGAAGGGCTGAGGTTGAACTCCCATTGGAAACGGCGTAGGTCTTGTTTTGGTTTTGTTTTTAGATCGCCACGTTATCGTCCTCCGAGTGTTGTAGACAAATTTCATAAGATCGAAGATAGGAATCACAAGACCTACACTTCCC
Source organism: Lithobius niger (assembly GCA_023313725.1). Taxonomy (NCBI): domain Eukaryota; kingdom Metazoa; phylum Arthropoda; class Chilopoda; order Lithobiomorpha; family Lithobiidae; genus Lithobius; species Lithobius niger. The sequence continues at coordinate 16,096 of JAHWFP010117579.1, read as the reverse complement.
ACAGACAGAGTGACATCACCTTGGTTTTTACTATGTTTACACTGAATGACAGCTGAGTGGGAAGCACTGTTGGTCCGTCAACTGGTGGAGAACCTGATTAAGCAACCTTTGCTCTATTATTCGGCATTGAGCATTACTATAAACTAGAATTTATGGGTTAGTACTTTGAGGAAAGCAATAACAGATAATTGCTTGTATGGTATGGAAACTGAATTCACAAACCTGTCTTTAACAGGTAAAAGTTGCTGTACTCGTTAAAAGCAACATCCATTAATCCTCTTCCCAAACAGTAATTTGGAAACATAAGGAACATAGGCTTCAATATTGTATGAACGTCACCTAGAAACTACAGTTCGAAGAGAAAAAGAAAACACAAGGGCACCCATGACTTTTGGTCTACAGACAACATTTTTAAACATCTTTTTATGCATATATTTAAGTACTTGCCTTGTTTGATGAAAACACTTCAAGTAAAAAACTGGTAACCACACACGTGATGCCAATAAATAAATTAATAACTATCAAAAATATATATGCAGTGCTGGGTTCTTTGAATAAGAATGAGGCAGGATACATAACGGGTGTAATAGACCATCTGCAAGTTATTACAAAATGTTAGTTTTCTAAACAAAACACCTTCCTCCCATGTTCAACTCTATGAATTACCAGACGTGAACTGGTTTTTTTTAGAAGGGGACTTACCCATACATCAAAAAGAGAGAGACTACAGCTGGAAAGTTGTTATGCGCAACATACGCCGGAATGTTGAATATCCGTAAGATGAGAACACAACAGGCAGCTGGTACAACATAATTGCACTAAAACAAACCCAATACCAGAGCTATTTTCGTCTTGTCCCAAATTAACACAAAACTACAAGATCAAATGATTGGTTCAAGCTTCCCTTGTGTGATCAAGGTTTTATAAAATTAACAGAATATTTTTACATAGCTTACCATATCCCAAAAATAATTGGCCACCCAATATATCACAGGATGTACTCCACTAACAGTCTGAAGATGTTTGGCTTTTGTGTAGCGCTCATACACAAGAAACAATACAAAACTGGCAGGAACGAAAGACATTGCAACGATGATAAAAATAGCAATCAGAACGTCCGTTCCTTGCAAACTAAAAGAAAAGAGGCGCAATAAGTTAAAAAAAAAAGATCCAACCTAAACTCAAAAGCTCTTTTTGTCTTACGTACATCTGATCACGGATAGGTAGTGAATTGGTGTCCACCATAGGATGGTTGATCACAGTGATACCTGCGTGAAAAATGCATTTTCAAAATTAGGGAGTTAAAAATATCTTGAGTTTTACTTTGAATCCTCTTCAACATTATCAACAAACTTACAAGGTTGAAACGAATACACGCCGAGTGCCATTCCTCGACAGCTCCTTTAATAGTCCACAATTTATTGCCGTCTTGTCTGCCCCACAAGGTTTTCCAAAATTAAAACTAGGAAAACGTGTAGCTGCCATCGCGTGTTGCTTTCGTCACACACATATTGACCGCGCAGGCAAACTAGCGGCTCCTATCAGTTTTAGCTAATTGATATTAAATGATCAACAAACTTACACAACATGCACAATTTTCAAAGTTCCAGGAAGTTACAGCCATCAATATTAGGACTGTCAAAAACTTGGAAAGAAGACTGTTTCTTCTTGTTTGAGAAGAAGAAATAGCTCGTAAAGGGAAGAGCCAAACCGGTGATTTGATCCAGGAAACCCCCGATTATCGTAGTGCCCGAAAGACTGTCCAGCATTGGCCAGAATAGCTCTCTCACCGCTCAGCCATGATGACCACAAGGTCATTATACAATACATGTTTCTTGCGAAATTCTACTTAAAATGATAGAAACACAAGAAATAGTACTAACTGGTACTTTTTTTCCATTTAGGTGAATACATTTAATAGATAACTGAAACAATCAACGGAAGAAGCAAGGAGCTGACACCCCCATAAGACAATCGCATACAGCATTTAATACAAACATCCAAATTTTCGTTCACGGGCAGATGTACGTTTTCAACGAAAATAAACAAAATTCCTGTAAACACGGTAGCCAACTCCACTGTTTTTTGATGTGGACTCAAACAGTGGTGAAATTATAGATAAGGGCGTGCCTAGGATCTGGGCCGTGATTAAAAGCACAGACAGGACAGGAGCCCTATAAAATCATCATTTTACGCTATCACTGCTCATTTATCAACTAAAAAACTCCCTTTTTTAGCTTGTATCCAAACTTTCTCTCCTCTCCCGCCAGGGGCGCTGCTACTCCTAACTAGGAGGCCGCCATCTTGTTTGTTCCCCTTATCACATTTTGAACTCTCCTTTCAGTGAATGCGGGGAGGCGGGCGGGTTCTTACTGAAGTAAGTATTTAGGTTAGTAAAAACTAATTTTACATTTTAAAATTATCGTTTCTTACTACCTGCAAATACTTACTTCAGTAATTATGCTGAATTTGTCATTCAGGCGGTGGGGAAAAACCTCACTGAACCCGGGAGAGCTTGCCTACTACTGCTTTAACATGGAATAAGTCAACTTACCACTTCTACACAGTTGGTCTCGTCTCCTCTTCCAGTTACTTCACTGGCGTGCTTAGTTGACTGGGTGTCCCTAGTCTACACTCGAGGTGACTCCCTCAGTCTGAGTCAGCACTATAGTTCATTCACCAGTGTGTGCCTCCGTCCGGGCGTCCCCAGTCTACACTAAGGGTGACCCCATCCGGTAGTGTTTGATGAAGGTGGTACTGCTATTCCATGAGCACACTGTGATCACCTCATCCCAAGGTGTGCCACAACCCTACGCCCATGATGCGGCTAATGCCCGAAGCTCGTGTGCTCTAACTATAGCGGGGAGATCCTCGTGATCCTGTCCGTTCAAGTATGCTCTTTTAATCACGGCCCAGATCCTAGGCACGCCCTTATCTATAATTGCACCACTGTTTGAGTCCACATCAAAAAACAATGGAGTTGGCTTGTTATGAAATTGCAGTTCTCCTTCTTATTTTCTGTTTTGGATAGGTAGAACCGCACCGCATAGCTCTTTTCGTGTTTGTCCACACTCTTTTAGAGCCTTAATTTGAACAGGCTTTGATGTCGTTCCCGGTTTGCAATTTTTTGCTCCGACATGGGCCGAAAACGTCAAAAATACCTCCGACCAGTCAGACCAGTCCGACCAGTCTTTGGCAAAACTAATATGACCCTCATCCCTGGTGAAGGCTGCCAACTCACTTTGGCGTGCTGCCGAGGCTAAAGCGACTAGGAATACAGTCTTCTGGGATAGAGATAGAATGGACGCATTTCTAGCTGGCTCATATGGGGCGCCCATTAGACTTTGCAGCCCCAACGGCAGATTCCATGTGGGGAACAATTTCGTTTGTGTTGGAGGGAGTGGCTTTGACTCCCTTGATAAGTTCTGGGATTTCGGAACGTCCTACCAGCCAGTCTGGTGGCCAGTCTGTAGTTACAAGCCTGGTGACGAATAGCGGTGTGTATCCCTCCTCCAGAGCTCGGATGACGAAGGGGTCCGACGCAATCCTCTTCCAATGTCCAAGATGTCTGGCAATCCCCCCCCCCACCTGACGGTGAAGGGGGGGGGGGGCGCCCTGACCATGGCCAGTCACTGACGTGGAGGTCTTTTACCTCTTCCCCGGAACGATCCTCGGCCACGCTGGTAACTCTCTGGTCCTTTCCCGCGTGACGAGGAGGGGGGATGGTCACGAAAGGGCGAACGATCCTTTGACTTGTCCGCTGGCTTTTTGCTGCTACTCTTTCCCCCATATGGATCATTCCAATGTCCGGATGCTGGGTGTTGGATCTTTGCATACATGGGCTTGCTTCGATAGCTTCCATGGTTCGTGCTGACCAATGTTTGGGCAGGTCGAACCTTTTCTTTGAGTTCTGGGGCCAATACAAGTAACTGTCCATTAAGCAAGTCTCCAGAACCCTGAACTGGCAAAAGTCTCAACTTGCCCACTACATCCGCCGGGACCCCAGTTGCAGATTCGAGGAAAGACATTGTTCATGAGTAGACGGCATTGCCAACTTAAACTATCTTTGTGGCATGAAGACGCTCGCTTAAGAAGATGCATACATTCCCTAATTGTTTTATTTTCCCTGAGCTCCGGGTTGACCAATGCCATCGCCTTCAAAGCTGGAGTTGATGCCGAGTAATAAGCTCTACTTGAGAGCTTGCTCTCAACAATAGTTGAGTAGGAGTTTTAATGAACGAGGGGTTCTTGAGAACCGAATCCAACTCGATACTACACAGTTCAGTTACGTATTCGGCTTCCTTGTAGGTCCGAAACCCTTCTTATTCGGGGCGCCTTTTCCGACCGATTTGAAAAACATATGTGTATGCATCAGTATTTGCAGGTAGTAAGAAACATGTGTGTCTTCTTCGGATCATGCGGTTGCAGAGGCTTAGAACATGACAGGTGTGCAACAGACCCAAGTTTTGAACCACAACAAAATATTTTGCAGGTTACTCTGAAGGTAGCGTCTCAACAAAGGATGACTTAGGGAATACACCGTACAGAAAATAATCATAGATCTTGCAGCATCTAGTGACTATATTTGTAGGCTTTAACACCCAAGCTGAACGCAAATCTGACTCAGCTTTGAGAATCTTTCTAGTAGGTGAACCCAGCTTACAAATGCCACAACATACAGAAAATAAAACTGCAAGGCATACAATACTGACAAGCGGTGTACCATGTACAGGTCACCAATTTCGTTGACTACAAGCCTGGTACCATTGACACGACAAACGAAAGATCGGAGAATAACTTGGGACACCCAAAAATTATCGCCAAATTCAAAACACTATAAAAAGTTCATTTTTTATTTATTCACAGGCAAACTGAAATTGGCTGTACTGCTACCTACGAGTTGGAACCTGAAGAACCCCCAAAACCACCTAAAAAATCGTAACAGTAAAGCAGGGAACAGGTTCATGAGACGAGTTCTAAGCAGCGTCGAAAAAAAAAAAAAGAGACTTCCTGTAAGTAAGGTAGCTTCCTGGGATAGGCTGACAAATTAAGAGTGACAGCCAATCAAAACAGAGCAAGAGTACGGCGGGACAGCTCAAAACTTGTTTAAAGGCGAGTAAAAACGCAAGTCCTGATAAAAAGCATTAGACGTGAAGGATATTCAAAATAAAAACACACAGAATTAAACAAATTGCTGGAACACAATTCAATAAACGTACCATAGGCAGACAATTGTCCCATTATTGAAACATTAAGATTGGCTCTCAGAATGGCATTATTCAGGGTGTTGATGTAGGTAGGCATGCTGTGAAACCCTTTATTGTTAAACCAGATCTAAAAGACAAGAGTAATGACTTCAGAGCCAAACACTTATATTTTAAATTTTGTATGACTTTTAGTTTAGTAAAATATTTTTGTACTTTGGCAGCATTGCGCACAGCAATTTTCCTGAAGAGGGCTGGGGCTTTTGCCCCAAAGCTTCTGGGGACAAAGGAGCGAATGTGCCCGAAGGATAATGCTCCATATCTGCAAAGAAAGCGTAAAAAAAATTATGCAGCTATTACAATATCCAACAATGAAAATATAGAAAATTAATGCAACTTGCCTTCGTAAACGGTACATATCGGTAGTATGCAAATAATAACCGTGTTCCAGCTCATCAGTCAGATTTAGCATAATGTCACCAGTCACGACTTTAAATGAGTCTGGCATTTTGTAACCGTCTGCTGAACAAACGAATCCTGTGCCATCTTCAGAGCAATGACAGCTGGGATACAGACGCTCTGATGGAGAATTTGAAGCTGCAAGAAGAAATTTTTTATATTTAATTTAAAACTTCAGCAGACTTGGACTGCATTCATCATTCAAACATTATGGTTCTTGTTGCCGTGGTGACATGTATCACCATTAACTATGACCGTCTGCATGCGTATCATACTTCAACCAAAGCAAATCTGCTACTACAAACCGTGTTGCAACCCGTTATGTTCACTGCATATGCTGCCTTGCTTAGCTGTGCCACCTAGAGTGGATACACTATGCAGCCTTACGATAGAAAATCTACTTTCTGCAATATCATGCACAGCTACATGAAGACCTTAGCTGTGGAAGGGACGACAAAATACAAGTCTCAACAGCTAGCAGACTGCAAGAATACAGGTGAACATAAAGGTGGCATGGATAAGTGCAAAAACAGCCAAAAACATACAACATTCCAGAAAAGTTTTCATTGGGGCCAACTTAATGACAGCATGTGGTATCGGATCAACATGATCTGTTTTTATTCGATACATGCAATATCAAGTAACTTTTTTTTATTTTGTGGTTGTGTGGCGTAACCTGAGCAATTTTTTTTGTTCATCTTAGGTTCATCTTTGCCTTCCAACCGAATTTTTTCTTATCTATGTAACAGTATAAACTACTACACGTTTGCAAACTCATAAAGAATAATTTTAATAAGTAAAACTATTTGTATCGGTTCTAGTTTTTGCTGTTCGTGTGGGAAATATCGGCATCGGATACTTTGCGTGCCAGAATCAGTATCGGGTATTAAAAAAAAGTGCCATCGGTACCAAGGTTGGGTTATCTACTCTTTAAATGTAATTAACTAAAATTACAATGTACTTACACTCATTGCGACGCTCAAACGAAATCTTCATAAAAATACTGTCGTATTTTCGAATTTTCGGTGAATACACAAGGAAAACTTTGTGATACTGTCATCATATTTAGGCACGCTCACCTAAACAGTCCACCAACAATCGGTACATATTTACACGTGGGAGAGAAGATTGTTACGCTTCACTACATTTGAAAGTTCCACTCTGTCTCAGTGGTCACTCCAGAGCTTTGCCTCTCAGTCAGCCTTTAAAGCATATTAAAGACAGTCACTTACGCAAAACCAAAAATCATCAAGTTCCACTATTCAAACTTGCAAATTTTAATACTGATAGTCTTCTTCAGGCAAGAGTCATGAGACTTGAAAGTTTGTTGGTGGTGGTTGTTGTGCAAGTCTCATGACTCTTGCCTGAAGAAACCTTTCAGTAGAAATAGCCGAAAATTTGCAAGTTTGAATAATGGAACTTATACGATTTTAGGTTTTGCGTAAGTGACTGTGTTTAATATGCACTTCAACCAAAGTAAAATTACCGAATTGCATGCTGGCCCACTTTACGTTGAGTTGAGTACCGTCGCTAAGATAAATGTTATAATTTGGGCAGTGTTAGGGTAGGAAGGACCCTACAACACCTCTTTTCTGGAAATGTTTGATGGCGATGGTTTCCATTGCCTGGAGGTGTCCCTCATTGGAAGGGTTGGAGCACAGTAGGATTTGAGTATCCTTCCAATTCACTTAGTCATTTACTTGCATTTTACAGACAGCTACGTCGTTTTTCATCTTGCGCTTCGTGATGTCTGCAAGGTGTTCGTTGATTCTCATGCAAACTCACCGTTTGGTTTCTCCAGTGTATGCAGTAAGGCAGGTGGAGCATGGAACAGCATGGAACTCGTTCTTGACGAGATGGATGGAAAAGCGAAATCAGCTTGAGGAATCTCTCAGAACAGCCCCACGCAGATTCCTCTTTCTATCCAACTCGTTAATAACGCAGTATGTGCCATTCCATGCTCCACTTCCCCTAGTGACTACATTGGAGAACCCAAACGGCAAGTTTGCGCAAGAATCGACTAACTCCTTAGAGACACCAAGAAGCGCAGAAAGAAAAACGGTATAACTGTCCACAAAATGCAATTAAATAACGAAGTGGAAGGATACTCAAATCCAACTGTGCTCGAACTCTTCCAATGAGGCACACCTCTGGGCAATTGAAACTATCGCCATCCAACATTTCCAGAAAAGAGGTGTTGCACGATCCTTCCTATCCTAACACTTCCCAAATTGTGACACCAATCTTAGCGATGCAACTCAACTCAACTTAAAGTGGGCCAGCATGCTTTGAAGGCCGACTGAGATGCAAAACTCTGACTGTAGTGACCACTGAGACGGAGTGGAACTTTCAAATGTAGTGAAGCATAACAATCTTCTCTTCTGCATGTAAATATGTGCCGATTGTTGGTGAACCGATTAGGTGAGCGTGCCTAAAGATGGTGACAGTATCACAAGGTCTTCCTTGTTTATTCACTAAAGATTCGCCCTTGGTAGAAACACTGATATTTTTACGAAGATTTTGGTTGAGCGTCACGATGAGCTTAAGTAGATTTCGATGGTTTCAAAATTACAACGTTCCTGTTCCCATTCAAGTTTTTTAAGTGGCTGTTTAACTTGCAAAGTTTAAAAATAAGCCTCGTACCTCCGTTCTTTTTGGGGATGACCCTTGCCCGAGTAAAATCCCAGCGTGTTCGCTGGAGAGTGCCAAATTGCCCTCTTTTCCAACAGTTATCTTACTGCATCATCCAGAGCTTGATTTTGGGGAGTGTTTTAAAGGCACGCCGGTTAAGGGAGCAAGATTTGGATATGATAGGAACGGCAGCATGTTTCCTTTGCTTGCCACCAACAGCACAAATGGATTTACTGTACCTTTCAGTCAAGCGCCTATGTGGTGCCGAAGTATGCTCCCCACCAGTCTATGAATGGGGGCAAAAACCTCTTCTATGAAGTCTGGAATGTGGAAAGCTGGACTTCCGACGTTTCCCTCAAATATTTCCTCTTCCATGCAGAAAGGAACAGTGTTCTTGACCACGAGTTGCACCGACGAGCTTTTTTGCGGAATATGTAGAATATGATCAGAGGCTTCATCTGGATTTGCTTCTTGCCTTGACTCGGAGGCATTTATACCAACTGACGAAACACTGTCAAAAAGTTTAAGGTATGTGATCGGGTTAGGCCTAACCAGCCCAGTAGGATCCGTTGCCTTCCATTTACCATTCCGTGAGTTTGTAGTATCTGTTCATGATTAAGTGATTAACGTTAACCTCGGGAGTGCCAAGTGAAGGCGGATGCGCTGACTGAGTGAGCGAAGCGAACGAAAATCAGCGTTTGTTAGCCAGTGATCTCGAAAATCGGGTTAAATAAACTTAAGCATGTGAAACATGGGCATACAAACCATGTCCATTTTGCTGGTGTAACGGCTAATTGGGCAATGGCAAACGTAAAAATTATGAATCAGAAAATCTATAGACACTCCAGATAAAAAAGGCAGAGGTGACTATAGACAGTGGAATTCTTTGTATTCACAGGCCTATGAAAGTTATATCCACCCAAAACCAAATCTGGTACACGAGCAGCCGTCAAGTTACCAAAAAGGGTCGGCCTTTCAAAGTAGTGATATCATTCAACCAGGGAAAGGCTGCCAAGGTTAACCCTATTAGCCAAGTTAATCGCACGAAATAATATTTTGGACGTTAAATGAAAACTTGAAGATTGCTACCGCTAGTAGCAATTTTCTAGTGTTCATTTAACTTTCGAACTATTAGTATGAGCGATTAACTTGGCTAATAGGATTAACCTTGGCGGCCTTTCACTGGTTGAATGATATCACTACTTTGAAAGGCCGACCCTTTTTGGAAACTTGGCAGCGGCTCTTATACCAGTTTTGGTTTTGGGTGGATCAATATACTGTCTGTAACCGTACAGTACCAAGTACACCGATTTTGAGGTTGACAACGCCGCTCGTTTGTTCAAATATCTGCGAATGGTTCAGCGAGTAACAATACCACATGTTTTCTCCATCAACTCAATGTCATATCAGTACTAACAGGGCCCTGTGACTTTTTCTTTAAAACGTATACGTTATTTAGGGACTTTGCATTGCACGGTCACTTTGTGTTGGTTGTTGGTTGTCATACGTTGATCATAGTAACGAAATAAAACGAGTAGCCATTAGCAAATGAAAATTAGTGGCGCTCAGAACACAAAAGAGAAGAAAGGGAAAGGAATCAAGGGAAGGGAAGAAAAGGATACAGCCCTAGTAAGCAAATCCCTAACATTTCTTAATAACGGTCCCTTTTTATTACTTTGCGTTGTAACATAGCTTAAGTTATTTTTGCCCTACTAGATCGCAAAATAACGTACAAATTAAGAAAGGTGATGGATTGGCTGGGGGGGGGGGTGCAAAATTTAACATTCCGTAAGACTTTGGGGAGAGGAAGTTTTAGGGGCACTGAAGAGCAGCATTATGATTGGGCCTACGGGCGGCCAGTGCTTAAATCCGGCCCTGTTCAGATAGTAGTGAAAATTTAATTTCAAATAAATGTAATTATTTGACCACAAATTACAATTACAGCAGAGTTGAATCTAATTAGCATAATTACACTAAATTACAATTACTTTTTTTTCAATTACCCAAGCCTGATCGGAACAGTCCTAGTGAGAATAAAGAGCGATGCTGATCCTTGTCCGGAGTTATTCCTGGTTATAGGTAAAGTGCAAGTCAACTCAGTATAAAGTAAAGAGTAACAAATCGACATAACACATATATTTTGTCTAAATAGCAAATGCTCTTACTTGGAATTTCACTTGAAGTACCATTGTTATCAATATCCATTCTAGGGGTTGGGGGGACTGTTACTGCTTGAGGAACAAAATTCTCCAGCTTCAGACCTGGTACAAACACGCTGGCACACATTGGCTCAAAATAGTCGGCCACTGGACTAAAATCACGAGTCTCGTTCATGTTGATATCCTTCGTATCCAAGAACAGACTTGAATTCTTGAGAACACAAGTGGCACCCACACCAGACGGCAATCGAAGACTAGCCTCCAGCTGACAGGCAGAGGCATCAGGTTGAAAAACGCATCTGCATAAAACAAAAATTGTATTTTTGCAGCAAAGATTTATTTTTGAACAGGCCTAAAAAAAAGTTTGACCGACCACGTTTTCCTCCCTACTTTAACCTTTTCTCCCCCTTACAGCTCATTTTGTGATGTCATTAAGTGAGGGATAACCTCTTATCAGAATTAGCTGTATTTCGGCATTAGCCCTGTACTACAGGAGAGCCATTAATGTATTAAGTAAATACAGATACAAACCTATTTTAGTTGCCTTTTGGACTTGTATGTCAGACTGCCTGAGCGGGGAATCGAACCCACGAACTTTGAAACCAAAGGCCGCGCTCCTACCACAGAGCCATACTGACACGGCCAAAAGGAAACATTCATAGGCAGCATTTTCACGTTTAATTGTTCCATTTGTTTCACTTGGAGTGCGGCGCGGCAAATAAGAGTCCCTCCAGTGGCAAATGGATAGTGTTATGTCTTTATGTATATATGCACGCGTTAAATGCTGCCTGTGGACGTTTCCGTTTGACCATGTCAGTATAGCTCAGCGGTAGGATATATGCCTTTGGTTTCAAAGGTCGAGGGTTCGATTCCCTACTCAGGCAGTCTGACATATAAGTCCAAAAGGCAACCTATATAGGTTTGTATCTGTATTTATTAAACTCATTGTTGAGCCGTTGGCTTTTTCGTCCTTAAAGTATTAAGTTATGAACAAGAGCATTATTTTAAATGAAATAAGCCAAGAGTAAACTAAAGTAATTTGAATGAAAGTAAGGCACCAATGCGACATCAAATATATTCCTAGCTGGTTTTGAATGGTTTTTTTTTCATTATTGACGATGAGGCAGTAGAGGTCATGTTAATTCTTTGTGCTGCAGTTTAGCCAAAATGCCAAATGCAGAACAATGTACTGGAACATTATAGCAGAGTGGATATAGCGAACTACCCATCACCTCATTTGTATCATACCAGCAGAAAATCCAATCGCTATCGAGTTGCGAAAATATACATCAAGTTAGAAATGTGACTAAAGCAAACTTTTTAAATCACAAGTTACGTAGAAGCAGCAAGATTAACACAAGATTAATCACAAGTTACGCAGCTCAGGTTTATGTGAAACGTTTTCTGGTCAGCTTTACAATGATAAAAACCCAGGATTCTATCGGTATTTCATAAGTTATTTACAAAAAGTGTGGAAAGTAAGGATGTTCTTATTACGATACGATAACAAAGTTCAGGAGAGAAAGTTCAGGAGAACAAAGTTCATGAGGATACGCAAAATTTCAGAAAGGAAGAATACTATTACAGTACCAGTATTCCTTGGGAATTTTCGTCCGTCTTCATCAGGCACTAGTACAAACTTGAAAACTGCTTTCTACACTTTCGTCTTTGAACACGGTGTTCCAATATGGCATGGCCTCCAGTATGCATTAGGCTTACGGTCCCACTGATCTGTAAGCATACTTGAAAATTCTGCTCTTAGGAGAAAAGGGATTGCCGGGTTTGAAGGGCCCTGTGTGTTCAAGTTTTCAAGTTTGTCGTAGTGTCTTATGAAGACAGACGTTTCTAGTCGTCGAAAATTCGCAAGGAATACTGCCAATAGTATTCTTTCTTTCTGAAATAGTGCATAATTTCTCTCCTGAACTTTGTTTTCGTATCGTAAGATGAATCTTCAGAGTAAAAACCATTACGGAATTTTCAATGCTCTTTTTATTTGCCATGGGTTGCGCCATGGGTTGCGTCATGGGTTTTAAATCCATTGATGGTTACCAAAAAAATACTCTGTTCAATATTTATGGCTTTAATATTCTAATTAATACTCACCAAACAAAACCAGTCACCATAACATCAACAAAGCTTGATTCTGTTTCATTCGCGAACGCAGCCATACTATTCCCAAGTACCCTAATCAAAGATTCGTCCCGATTCTCCAACTCCCACAAGAACAAACTAAAAATTAATCAGTCATCAAACTATCCCCTACCCCAACCTTAAGATATACTGTACAGTTCCCTAAGAGAGTTTTTTGGAATAAGATTCAAATTCATTAACCCTTTAAGGGCTGCGTGCGCGCTAAGAACTTATAACTGACTTGTAGAAAAAAAATCGCAGCTTCTCACCCAGTTAAGGTAAGGGAATGAAACCTGTGTCATTTTTATCCTTAATGATCTGGCTTTCATATCCCAGTTTAAATTTTACTGTAACTGGCTGGAAGTTTTCAATATGACTTGTAGAAGAGCTGTAAACAATGATTATACAGCGGGCGCACCCGTCCTTAAAGGGTTAAGTCACAAGCTTTAAGCTTTTAAGCAACCACTACAGTTAAACCCCCATTATCAGGATATCTCTTATAACAAAAACCTGTTATAACAATGATTTTTTGAGGCTCTTCAAGCACCGATGCATGGAAAGGTGATTGTTTATAACAATAAACCTGATGTAACATTCTAGCTTACAAACTTCCATGGACTATAGTTATAAAGAAGCTTCACTGTATTCTAAGCATAGGTGTAACATGTGCAGGGTATCCTATTAAGTTAATAGCACACACTGAACTTTGAAATTAACGACTACGTTTTCACGACTAAAGTTGAAGATTTCCTTTTTAAATTTTTTAATGGAGGTTCTAAAATACGTTTTTTCATAGCCAACCAATACTTACCCAAGTTGATTATCTTTCTTGTAATGATTAGCAAAAGGAATCACGTTTCCCAGGGGTTGCGTATAATTGTAGTACTGTGATGGACTCAAGATCAGGGGCGGCAAATCTGTGCTTTGTGGTGCAGTGAGAGCCACAGACATGGCAACACTGACGAAGAATGCCGGTAAAAGAATTTGAGAAAAGAGTCCTTTCCAGTTGCGTTTTGTGCAAAGATACCGCTTGACGAGGATTGTCCAAAACTGCTGAAGTAATAAGAGGTGACCTTCTACACGATTGACACTAGCGCCTTCCCAAATGTGAGGTTTATCTAAAATTGAAATATAGATGATTAACTTGACACATAATTTCTGTATGTATCTTCTGTGATAACACTACTCAAATGCAGAAAAGCTATTCAAGCCTTTTACTAACCAAGACAGCATAGCTAAGAATGATGCGAGTGTGCCCTTCCAGAGGAAATCTTTAATAACGTAGTTTGCAGACTAGTTAGGTAAATTACATAGTTTTTAACCACTTGACTGTATCAATCTGCAACGACTGAATTTTGTACTGTATGGTACAATTCCTGTAAAAGTCAACCCCCAGCCCGACTTATACATATTTTTAATCAAAATGTAAATAAAACGGTCCCGTGTTGCGAGTCTCTAATGTACAGGACTACTAACCTAGCAGCGGGTAAACCTTATTTACTGCATCGGAATAATCTTGACAAATTCAGTTACATTGACAGGGTAAATTCTCCAGCTAAAGCTGCCACATGACAAGAATCGGCACATGGGCTCTGAAACCCTTAGCTTTAATAAGCCTCCATCAGATCTATGGCCAATCAAGACTACAGTTCATATATAACAACAATGTTATGATAAATGTAACAATGTGACAAATGCCGATACATCAACACCATTAAAAAAAAAACTTATGCGAATTCATCAAAACAAATCATTGTTTTTTTTTTCAATTTAATAACTTTAGAATGGATATTGCTAACTACTAGAGTGGTTTGCACAAAATGTAAATGAATTTAAAAAAAAAAACCTTTTTGCAGTGATTAAACAATTTTTCACTGTAACTATCTTAAAAATACACAATAAGACTTTCAAAAAAATTTTAAGCAAGTAGGCCACGAAAAAAATTAGTTGGGTCTCAGGCCCTGCCTGGTGACCTTTTTTGAGCTAAATAGAAAACAGTTACCCACAAAAGTTTACTAAGACAGGTGAGCTTTCCACACACACGTTATCCCGTTACCGTCATGTTAAGTTGAAGTTTGAAATAGTTTAGAAATTGACTACTACTATCTAACCAGGAAGAAAATTAAAGCTACTATACCAAGCGCCATGGCTGTTTGCTGTGACGTGTATATCACGTGACTGGGCTAGTCCAATCAGACGGCCAAATAGCCGTTGTTCTCTTTCGTCATTGGCTAACTCATGGTGACGTCACGGCTAACAGCCATTGCGCATGGTATAGGTTACCTAGTTTCAAACAGAAGTAAAAAAAATAAAAGCCTGGTCACCCGGTAATGTTTAGGACTTGTAGAAAATGCCCAAGAACCAAAACATTTTTTTCTTGGTTAACACACAAGTTCCCTATGACAAATGATAGGAAGTTCAGGACATTTTTGAAATGGACATCTCATTTTACCTCTTTTGCAACTTCAAGATAAAATTAAAATTAAAAAAAGCCTGCTTGCCTGGTCATTTTGATACTGAATTGGCCCAAAGAATTTTCTTTCCACGGCCTAAGGTATACTATAATACATAAAGTGTTGCAAAATGGTTAATTACATTCTTAAAAGGAGCTTGCGAAAATAGCCAATTTCTCCTTTTTCTTCCTGTCATATCAACTGTAAAAGACGCCTATACATCTACTTACCTGGTGTCTTAGACCCATACCACTACAAAAACTGGTCAACGTCTTCCCAATGCCACAATCTATTAAGCTTCCTGTTAGTGTAGCTTCACGTTCAAGTATATAAAACACTTTCAAAATGGATAATGAAAACGGAAACTCACCTTTGTTCAAAGGATCTGTCTCTGTTTTGTAGTACTCATCAGTAGAATCTGGAGATGCACTATGTTCACGATTATTCATTATATCTCCCATTTCCAGACCACTTGGTGAAACACTTGGTGCTGTAGGATGTCTAACAGGTGATGGAAGTGTGTCACTTTTTGACAATTCCAAATCTGAATCAGAATCACAACTAGATGGATCATAAGTACTAATGCCCTCTGCTACTTTTAAGAAAACTTCTTCTAGCGTAGTGTTTTTAATTCCGTAACTGCGAATGTGAAGTTGATTCAAGTTTTGCTCTAGATTCTCAAACAGCTTTTCAAAGCTCCCTTTTTTTAATTCACTGATGGGCAAGACGTAGTGAAGCTCATGTTTCGTCTCGGATACTAAGTACGCCGTGCTGACATGCTGTTGGATGAACTGGGTCACGCTGGATCCTTTACACATCGAAAGGAAGGACTCCAAGGTGTCAAGTCCTTCATCACCACCACCTACAAAATATACAACCATATAGAAGACTATCATTACATGATTACCAACTACAAAATGGAGAACCAAATAGAACACTTGTTCTTAATCTAATCACTTCTACATGGGGTTGTGAATTGTCTGAAATTGCTATTAAGAATTGTACTAGAGATGAGCTAAACTCGGAGGAGTTCGAGTCGAGTTCTGATGTGGGTTCAAGT